>VDFB02369886.1:0-29099 GCA_007258455.2 Sequoia sempervirens | reverse complement strand
ATGAAATTGTGAGGGTTGAATATGGAAAATGTTGTGAATTTTGGGGGAAGAAAATTATAGTGATAGATTAAGTTTGTACAGGTGTTATTAGGTGCGTTTAAGGAGTTTCCAGAGTGTAGGAAGGTTGGGAATACTTATTTTCATTAAAACCCTAAGAAAATTGCTTAAAAGGAGGGTTTCAGGGTTTGGTGTGTTGGGGACCAGTTCTCCTGATGAAAATTGTGAAATATTAGGTTTTTTTAATTGTGGAATGTTGCCCAAGTGAGTTTAGCAGTTTAGAAGAAGATTGGTGACAAGTTTCTTTGTAAAAGAGACCTAATTTGAGGTCTAGGTCATCATTGGAGCCCTGATTTGATGAAGTTGTCTCAAAATTACTTGTTGAAGTTTTGTGATATGTTGTTGTGTTCCCTAAAGGGTCTTTGAAAAGGTGTTGGTCCTTAGTTGAGAGGACCTTCTCTAAAAGATATACCCAATTTACTCAAGCTGGAATACTTCACAGAATAGTGAAGGTTATAGGTGATAAGTAGAAGTTGAAGGTTTGTGACTTGATGAGTGATTGTTTCTGGTTTGAGATTGTGTTGTTTGGTGTGAAGACCTCCCTTGATTGACATCATTGCCTCATGAAGTTCAAAAATTAGTTTTTGTGTGGCGCCTTATTAAAGTTATGAGGAGGTATAACTTTGGTATGGTTCAAGTGGGGAGCCCAATCCAAGGCATGACTTTCCCCATAGCCACTTGTGTGTATGAGAGTGTATACTAGCCATGAGTGTATGTTTCTCACCTTGTAGGACTTCTCACCTGACAGATAGCTAGGAGTTCCATCGCCTCAGAGTGAGTATGCATTTTTTAGACAAAGAACCTAGATTTGATCCACATCAAGATGGAAAAACGGTCGAAGCATGATTTGATTCCTTTTATTTCACCCTTTTCTCCTTTTTCATCTTTGGCGGTGTATGCTTGTGCCTTGTCATTTTCCTTTATATCATTCTCATGTGTGTTCTTTTGTGGTTATGTTGGTTTATCATGGGATCTTGATCCCGAGGGGTTGATCATCCCTCTTGATCATTGTTGTCTCATCCTTCTAGTATTTGTACATTTGAACCCCTCTTAATGCATGATTGTCTACTTTAGTGTGAGTTTGAAGCAATTTCATCCTCTCACTAAAGTGGGGGCTAGATGGAGTCACCAAAACAATAACCCTTCTACTTTTTCTGACTTGTTTGGGCCCTCCTTGTGATTTTAGCTTAATGTTTCCTTGATTTAATGTTGCAATGCGGATAACACATTCACATTAGGTCTTGGGCCCTTGTGAACTAATAGAATTTTAATGGTTCCTTGCAAAAGTGTTGTGAAGTGTTGCAACACACTTTCACACTTTTCTAGGGTTTTATCAATTCACTAAGAATAATAAGCATAATCTTAATCTTAATCAACCTTAATATTTCCTTATTTAGAGTGTTGTAAAGTGTTGTAACACACTTTCACAATTTTATAGGCTTGTCATTAATAATTAGGATTTCTTATGCTTTAATTGGCCCTATTTTGCATCTACACACCTCATTTATTGCATCTTTTCGAGGATAATCCTGATGTAATAAGTAACCAATCATAATTCAAGTGTTCTTAACTTGTTTGACCCACATTTAGTTTCTAGGACTCATTCACCACCTTGGGAAATGAGTCCCACCTAGGTCTTTTTAGCCCCGATGTAGGTTTTACACATTTCTAAGCACTTTTCAGTTTTCGTCCCATACATTATGTTTGATGGACTCATTCACCACGTTAGGTGAATGAGTCATGTGTGACCAAAATTCAAATTTAATTCAAATTTTAGTGCAATTTTTATTCTCCTAGATAGATAATGTCACTATAGTGTTTTTAATTTCAAGAATTTTGCATAATTAAGTATAAATAAAGGTTCTTTCACTCATATTCTCACCCCAGTACCTACAAGAATTCAAGAGTTCACAAGAGCATTTGAGCATTCATAAGAGCATTCTAAGGCATTCAAGGGCAAATTATCAAGCATTTTAGAGAATTCTTCAAGAGCCAATCATCATGTCAAAGATACCATTCTTCTTGTTTGTTATCGTGCTAACAATTGTGATGTAGATTTTATGATTCAAGCAAGCATTGCATTCAAGATCATCATCATTCATGAAAGAGATAAGAACCACATCCATTGTAGCCATTTCAAGCATAATTGCGGCACCTTCTTGCTAGTTCGTGAGCGGCAACATTGTTATTTGTTCATTCATGTCATTCTCTCTTCATGTTTTCTTTCATTTAAATGTTTAATTACCAACAAGGGGTTTGACCAAGTTAAACCCCTATTCCTTAACCCCACAACATTTTCCCTCTTCTTGTGTGTGATTTGTAGGGTTAGGTTGTAGATTTGTTAAGAAGCAAAGTTGGAGAAATTTTTTCAAATCTCTAAAGTTGTCAAAGTTGTCATCAAGCCTTGGAGAAGCTTTTAGAAGGTCTATAGGTAGAAATTTGTAGTTTCATATCTGAAAATTAGTCTTCAAAAGAGTAGGGAAAATTGAGAGGAATACAACCTAGTTTTGAACTTCTAGAAAAGTAGAAGTGGATTGATTCAACACTATTGGTGAATGACTCCCACTATATAGGCCTAAAAGATATTTTTATAGATCTGGATACCCTTTTGGCTAAAATTGGTATCACATTTTCTTGAAAACTGGATTGATTCACCCAACTTGGTGAATGAGTCCCAGTCAACATTACCAGTAGATTTTTCAGTGATCCAAACCTCCATTATTCCTTATTTAATCTCCCAAGAGCACACTTTCAGTCTGAAAAGTCAATTTTTGGCACCATGCACTTCTCTAGCTCTTCTAGGGTTTTTCACCTAAAAGGAGAGTAGTAGGGTAAAAAATACTAAGGAGTTCATTTAAATTATGTTATGTATGGTGTTATTATGCCTAAATGAAATGGTCTAAGTGTAGTTAAGATACAAAAATTAGTGAATATGAATGCAAACCTAAAGAACAAGTGGGTTGTTTGAAAAACACATTATGTAATGCAACAATGAACTAGAGATGAATGCAAAGCTAAACCAAAAATGGAATAAAACTTGAAGGTGCAATCGAACCTTGATGAAGACCTGTAAAAAATTACATTTGAAATTTTGTTTCGATATATAGTTTTGAAATGAAAATCATTCACCACTGGCGACCGCCCCGCTGTTAAACTACGTGAGACTTATATTCCCAAAAAAGGGTATCAAAACACAAATTGGACTTAGAATGGGACTCCATTCACCACCATGGCTAATGAGTCCACTTTTTAATTCTCTAGATTTTCAAAGATGGACTGAAGCCTCCCATCTACACTTTGGAATTCTATAAGTGTCTTTCCAATTCTCAAACTCGACGAGTCTAAAATGTGAGTTTTGTTGATACTTAACTTGTTGAATGAGAAGACTTGAAAAATTTCAACTTGATCTTCAATGATCTCTAAGCTTCCAAGAGTCCTAAATCTACAAACACACAAGACAAGCAGGAGAGATGGTGAATGTTAGGGCATGGGGGTTTGCCTTGGTCAAACCCCTTTTAGGTAATTAAACCAAAATGATGAAATAATAGAATGAAACATGCAATAATGGAATATATTACCTTTCCATGATGATTGATCTTGAAAGTCTGTAGCAAAACATGAAGGATCTTCCCTTGAATGTCTTAGGAAGCTAACTTGACAATTTGCAATGTGAAAGCCCTAGCTTGCTTGACTTGATGAATGAATGATGTGAATGAGTTATGACATTAAGAGATGAATGAGAGATGTAAAATGAGGAAAAAAAACACATATTTATACACTTGTGCTTTTAGTAACCCATTCATACCTCAATACAGTCGACATCATGATTTTGAATAAAACTCTAAAGGAATTTTGGAAATATTTTGAATTCTGGATACAAAATTCTTTTTGATCATCCACGGTGAGAAATCCCAAAAAGGTGAGGAACATACGCTAGTTGGTAGTAATCTTCCACCGTCCATACCTCCTAATAACTAATAAGGAACCATAAAGGAAAATTATTTTGAGCTCTATGAGGTAAGCAAAACTTCATATGCTTGAAACTCATAGAGATCATAATGCAAAATAGTGTATGAATTCAAAGGATTTTCCTTAGTTTATGCAAGGTTCAACTTAAGGAACACCATGCTTACTGTCTCCAAGAGAGGATACATGCACCATCTCCCTTGTTTCAAGAGAGGAAAAGTGCATGGTATCATCTGAACAACATACGCTCAGTTAGGGAATTGCAAGAAAAATTTCTACACAATGAAATGTGAGTGGTGATGTATACCCCCACTTTAAAGCAGTTGCAAGCACTTGTACTATGAGAAATTGCTTTAAAGTAGAAGAAGAGAGAAGAATTCATGAGAGATTTACTCGAAAAGCCCTATGCCAAGTCATATGTTTCCAATAAGCTACATCATGAAAAGAGAAGTATGTCATATGGAAGCCAACTTAAGGCATTTTGTCCACATCCCAAGCTTGCTCTTAAGTATTCATGAAAAGTGAGCAACTAGCCAAAGAAAGCAACCACAAGTGACATACTAGGACAAGGCTATCTAACCCCTTGCCCCCACTTAGTGTAGGACAAAGGTGATCCAAAACGATTGATGAAATGCATTCTAGAGTGAAAATCAATTGCAGCAATTAGAGGAATTAGATGCCTCCACATAGGGAAGCATACCATTAACTCCTAAAAATGTTGTATTTTACGACTCAAAGCCTGGCATTCATTAGTGGAGTGAGCATGAACTCTATGATATGTACAATTTAAGGAAGTCTTGGAATGGCATTTGTTGTGAGTTCTTGGGGGAGGGTGATCAAGTGATCTTGGAGAAGTCTCGACAAGATACCCTCTTGATCAAGAGGAGAAGGTGGTCTTGTGATGAGCATCAAAGTGATAGCTTTCTTGGATGTCATACCTATACAAGACTCTTTAGATTATGAGATTTTGTTCTCTTCATTGTAGGATGATACAAAATATAGTGAATTCAAACCATGAGCATTTTGTGAGATGACAATTTTAATGTTTCAGGAAGGATGATGTTCAAGGAAATTAATTGTGAAGGATGAGTTATGGGTGTGTTGTGTGAAATTTAATGAAGGTGGGTAGAGGATGAGAGGGTTGTTAGGATGTCCTATGGGATATGTATGAGGTCCATTGATCAAAGGGGAACTAATGGATGCTTGTGCATTCATACCCTCAACAGTCTTGTTTTGATCTATCTCTAAGGAAGGAAAATCAAGAACCACTTGTTGAGTGAAAGAAGACACCTGACTATTGTTTGCATATTATATCACCATGGTATTCTCCCTAGGAGGATAGTTTTGAGGTGAACAAAAATCCACATGTGCTTGACAAGTAAGGCTTGGTTCTTCCACAATAACTTCATTTCCAATAGGGGAATGATCAATGATGGGATTAGGAAGAGGGGGATGATAAGGAGAGGGTGTTAGGTGAGTGTCCTTTGTCATTAAGGTCACAGTCTCTTGTTCCATATTAGCTACCCTATGAGGAGAGCTTGTAATATGTTCATCCAAGTGTGAGGTTAGTAAATTAGCTTCATCACAAGTGGAGGAGATATCAAGAGAAGAACCACTATGGTTTGCAAATAGATCTTCTCATAGGATAGGGACATGAGGGAAGAGAGGATCAAGGGTGTCATGAGTCTTAATATGGATATCTTCTAACACCAACCTATCCTCTTTATATTGAGGAGGGATATTAGGAGATGAACAAGATTGATTTTCCTGAGCATGGAGACTTGGTAAGGTGAGGTTGAGGAATGTATCTATGATCTCATGTTTGTGTTGTATAAGGTCATCCAAAGGGGAATAAGGAGATGGATAATAAAGAATTTCAAGGCTTGTAACTTCTTGCACCAAAATACCTTCGTCACTAATAGGAGAGGTATCAGAAAAAGAACAAGTTTGTGTGTTATGATTGTCTACATTTCCATTCTCACCAATGGGTAATGTAAGATTAAGGATTGTATTAATAGATTGTTTCTTAAATTCCTTATTATGGTAGTCAAAAGAAAACTCAAAAAAGGGTATATTATGCTTATAAAATCCATGTTTAATCAAATCAAGAAAATATCTTTTAAAAGAAGTCATGCTAAAATGAAAGAACGTACAATGCAATGCAATTTTTAGTTTTTAATTTTTTGTTTACACAATGCAACTATCTAAAAATGATATGTTGGGAATGCGAAAGTGAAATTAAATAATGCATGAGATGAGATAATGGAAGCGAGACTTATAAAAATGCATCCTACAAAAATGAAACTAATTGATATAGGTAGGTTAAGGCACTAAACATAAGCTGAAAAATAGAGTTCTGAGTTCTATAAAATGCAGTTTCAGGGGTAAAAAGGAATTGATTCACCCAGGGTGGCGAATGAGTCCCAGTATGGACCTTTTTTAGAATTTTCATAAATTTTTGATGGATTTTTATGCTTTCTGAGTGTTATGATGCAATCCTAAGTGAAAAATGCAGAATTACAGAGAATTGAAATGAATTTAGCTGTTAAAAATGCAGCCTAAATGCACTTTTTATGAATGTAAAATTTGAAACCTAGCATGCAAATGAATCATGCAAACCCTAATGCAAGCTAGATCTATGATGATGAAAGGACTCCAAATCAGTCAACAAAGCATTTGGGTTCACCAAAATAAACTTTCAATTTTTGGCACCATGCACTTCTCTAGCTCTTCTAGGGTTTTTCACCTAAAAGGAGAGAGGTAGGGTAAAAAATGCTAAGGGCTTCATTCAAATTATGTTATGTATGATGTTATTATTCCTAAATGAATTGATCTAAGTGAAATTAAGCTATGAAATTGATCGAATATGAATACAAAACCTAAACAACAAGTGACTTGTTTGAAAACACATTGTGTAATGCAACAATGAACTATAAATGAATGCAAAGCTAAACAAAATTAATGAAACTCGAAGTGTGCACCTAAACCTTGATGAAGACTGAAAATTACATTTGAAATGCTGCTAGTGCTATTTTTTTAGGCCTAGAGGGACTCATTCACCATTCTAGGTGAATCAGTCCCAGTTCTACCAAATTGAGTCGGGACCTATTTCTGACAAAAGGGTATCATAAAATGTAGAAAACACAAAAATGACCTAGAAATGGGATTCATTCGCCACCCATGGAAAATGAGTCCATTTTTGAATTTCTATATTTTCAAAGATTGATTCTGAAGCTTCTGATTTGCACTTTGAATTCCTATAGGTGTCTAATTCTGAAACTCTAATTTGCGGTCTGGAAATGAGTTTTTGTTGATGCTTTGACTTGTTGAATGAGGAGAAGACTTGAAAAATTTAACTTGATCTTCAATGATTTCCAAGATTCCAAGAGTCCTAAATCTACAAACACACAATCAAGAGGAGATATGTTGAATGTTAGGGCATGGGGATTTGCCTTGGTCAAACCCCTTTATAGGTAATTAAACTAAAATGATGAAAGAATAGAATGAAACATGAAATAATGGAATATATTACCTTTCCATGATGATTGATCTTGAAATTCTATAGAAAAACATGAAGGATCTTCCCTTGAATATCTTAGGAAGCTAACTTTATAACTTGCAATGTGAAAGCCCTAGCTTGCTTGACTTGATGAATGAATGATGTGAATGAGTTATGAGATTAAGAGATGAATGAAGATGTAAAATGAGGAGAAAAAACACATATTTATACACTCTTGTGCCTTAGTACCCGTTCATACCTCATCACAGGCCGACATCAAGTGATTTTGAATAAAACCGAAAGGAAATTTAAAATATTTTGAATTTGGAGCCAAGGGGGACTCATTCACCACCCATGGTGAATGGGTCCCACCTAGGACCTAAAAATGGGTGTCGGGAATTATCTTGTATTTAATGTTGTTTTCCAAGCATTGAAAATACACTTAATTAAAAGCATAAGAAAGGTGTAATAGTGAAATTGTGCCTAGAAAAGCATGAAATCTTGTTACAAGACTTTACAACGCTTCAAAATAGGACTTGTTTAGTGATGAAAAGGTGATTTTTAGGTGAATTGTAATGAATAAAGTCTAGAAGAGTGTAGAAATGTTTTACAACACTTCACAAGACCTTCACAAGACATCAATAAAAGAATTTTATTTAGTTTGCAAGGGTCCAAGACTTAGTGTGGATGCGTAAAATACCTCACAACACCTAAATCAAGGCCTCATTAAGTCCATTTTATCATGAATTAATCCCATTTCAAGCAAGAGACCCTTTTTTCTATGACTCACATTATTTTATCTTTCTATTGCATTTTGTTCATCTTTCTAGGTCATTTAGGATTAGTTTGCATTCAATTAGGGTTTTGTTTTACAACTTGCATTGAATTGTCTTTTCCAAGTCCAAACTTGGTGGTGAACCCCTCTTTAGATCATATTCATTTTCTAATACAACCCTATTGCAATATTTCAATATCCTTTGCATTTTGATCCCTAGGGTTATTCTTGGGTGGAATCTCTATGAAAAGTGTGTGTGAATTAGTCATCATTAACCATAATCATCCTTTTCTCATAGGTTCCAATTGCATTCGTTCCTTGTGATGTAACTAAGCCTTGTTGAATTCACCCACTATGATGTTAAACCTTGTTGCATCTATCCCGCATGATAGTAAACCTTGGCCAACTTTTTCTCCACTTTGTTGATGGGTGTTGAACTTAGTGTAGCATTGACATAGCATCTTGATCATTTTGTGGCACCTGATCAGAGTTATTAGGGGTTATAATTCTTGGTATGGTTGAGATGCGTACACCTAGTAGACCTAGTGTGTTTCTCATTTTTCCACCTTTTTATTTGTACACCTTATAGACCTAGTGTGTTTCCCATCCTTCTCTTGGAGGGTCACCTAGTGAATGTTGTACTTCACTAGCCCATGATGTGCATTATAGTTTGTGATTCAACTAGAAAATATCATACTTTTCTATTGTGTGAGTTATGAATTCCATTTAAAATGGTGACCTAGCATAACACACCTTGCTTGATAGTGGATCCATATGGCCCATGAATGTTGTGTATGACTTTAGTTGTGATGGGAGAATTCCTTCATTCAATCAATCACATTTTTTATTGGAGACAATTTAAGATTGAGGTATCTTAAATTCCTTACTAACTCGAATCCTTTAGTAATCACCTAGTGTTTTGTTGTGCGTTTTTCATGTGTATTTTTTAGGCTTTTGTGTTCACACCATATTTGTTTTCATTTCTTCATCATCTTTATGATCCATCATGTTGTTTTTTTTCATCATGCATGCTTCATGTTTTTTGAAATGTATGTCTATGTATGTTGTCTTACTGCATACCATATATGTGTATGTTCCATTGTGCTTATGTTGGTTTTCCATGGGATTTTGGATCTTAGGGGCTTGCACATCTCCCTAGGTCCTTAGTCATCTTATCTCTTCAACATTAGGACAATCAAACCTCTTTTGACCTATTTTTCTACTTTAGTGTGAGTCTAAGTGTAAGTTCATACTCTCACTAAAGTGGGGGTTGGATGTAGTATAAAAAATTGTCACCCTTAACAATTTCACAATAATTTCTAGCCCCATAAATAATTGAGCCTAATTTACCCCCCCATTTCCTAAAATTGTGCATTCTAGAGCCCATTTGTACCCTTTTTTAATAAATTACAACCATTAAATAAACACACCCAATTCATGTGTTACCCCCAATACATGATGTCATAAAATTTTGGGCCAAGACCCATACGCCCTTGGAAATATGGTTCCTCTTCTTAGCTAAGACCCATTTTTGGGCATGTTGTTGACGACATTTTAACATGTAAGATTCAAATTTCAAGTGTCATATTTTAGAATCTATTTTTTGGTAAATCAGTACAATTGCATATATATACCTAGTTATTGCATCATTTGAAACTATAAGGATTGTGAAAAATTAAAAGCATTCAAGAGCATGTCAATAGCATCATTTGAGAGATTTATTGCAAAAATTTGAGATCCAACATTGTGCCAAAGTGTACATGTGAATTCATGTTGTCATATTATCATTGGTTTTTGAAGGCTAAACCCTTTTGTAGGTCTCCAAAGCATTCAAGAAGATCAAGAAAGAAAGATCCAATACTTTGAGGTCATGTGCATGAATTTATTCCTTCAAGGAAGCCATTGAGTTGCAATTTTTTTTCATTTCATCATTCATTCCTCTCAATTATCCATTTATCATCAACATCACGATTGTGGAAGTGGAAACACTTACACGGGGTTTAATTGAGGCAAGCCCCTAATCTGGCCCAACATTTCCTCTCTTTGTGAATGTAAAAATCTTAGGTTGAAGAGGACTATAGAAGGATTGAGGATAATTTATCCATTGTTGCATTTATTTTCATACATCTTATCAAATCACAAAAACACACCTACATAATGATCTAACAGTGTTCTAAAAGCTTTGGAAGTGGAAACAAAAGTCTTAGATCCAACATGAGAGGACCTCAAAAAATGAACAGGACACCACTACAAGGAATTAGATTCCCCTTGGCGACTATGTCCTTCTAAAGTGGTTGAAAAAGGATTTTTTGAGTTAGTACATATCACTCTACACTTCCCAGATTTACCTATAAAGTATTGTTTCCATTTGTTAGTTATTGAGATATTGCAATTTACATATTAGGGCACATAGTATAATTAGTTTAATCATTTCGAATAAATTCCAATCCATTCCCATCTTCAATTAGATGTAGATATAGATTTTATTTGCTCACTTTAATGGTTGGAAGTCAATCTAATTACCTTTTTGACCTAAATCTTAATACAACTTGGAAAGAGGCCACTTGCATCTTAGGTTCTTTTCATTATGACCGAGGATCCCTTTTTCTATATTACAACCCAGTGACCCTTGTTGTTCTTGTTGGAACATGGATACAAAGAAAAACATCTATCGTTACATTCATCTTTATTTTGTGAATGTTGTTATATTTTGTTTCCTTTTGGGAATGATACAATTTTTTAATACATTAAGGTCTCTTCCATGTAAACACAAAATCATTATTTTCTTCATATGTTTTTCCTCCCTTGTGTTGGTAGTTCCATACGTATTGGGGGAATGATGTTGATTCTGAGCATGATTGTATTGGACATTATCTCTCATCTACACTGACCTCAGATCTATGGATCCCACATGTGCTATATTTTTCTTTTAAATTATGTGGTTTTTTTTCGGGGGCAGCCCCTTGTCATGAGTTATTTTTATTGGGAAGATATCATTTGGCATAGGGTTTCCTATCAAGTTCTCATGTCTTGTCTAAACTAATTTTTATTCTACCTTAAAGGTAATTTCTCCCAGTTCAAATTAGTAACCACTTTAAAGTGAGGGAATGTATTGAGCTATGCGCTTCACTTTGTTCACACACATTAAAAAAAATTGTATAGTTTTGGCATACTGATCATATTTTGTAGTAACTTATAAAAATTATTGGGACTATAATTCTTGGTATGATCTAGACATAAAAAACTCGCCAAGTGAATATTAGACTTCACTAGCCCTTGTGTGTTTTTCATTTTCTACTATTGTAAAATATCACTTAGTGATATCAAACTTCACTAGCCTATGATGTTTTTTGTTAATGGGTCGCCTAGAAAATATTGGACTTTGTTATCCTATGATTCACAAATTCCTTGGGTATGGATCCTAATAATAATTTTGTAGATCTTAATAGTATATGAATGTGATACCCCTCTTTTGCATGTTTACATCATGTTTACACTATGATCACATTATTCTAACATCGTTTAGTATTTGCATTATTTTTTATTATTTCATTATGTTTTGTTATCATGTATTCATTGCATATGCTTCATATTTGTCATGTTGCATTACACCTGATGTGTGTGTTCCTTTTCACTTATATTATTGTGCCATAGAATATTAAGCATGGAGGCTAGCACATCCCCTAGATTTGATCTCATCTTATCTCTTCAATTTTTTGATAAATGAACCTTTCTTGGCTCATCCTTGCTTTAGTTTTAGCATGATCATAATTTTATACTCTTAGTAAACTAGGGGATAAATGTAGCATCATAGATTTTCACCCTTGACATTTTCACACCAAGATTATCTCCCCCCTTTGTTCCTAGACCTAATTGTGCTTTTAACTTTCTTATTTTATAATAATATTCATAAATGTATGAATTGGATTTGGAATAAAAAATTAATATTCATTTAATCATACTTAAGGCCCCAAAATAGGTTTGGAACTAGGCCCTAGCACCCATTTCCAATATTTTTTGGCCCCAATTCAAATATGTCGATGTCAATATTTTTAACTTTTATAAATTCAAATTCAATTGTTGGCTATCAGTAATTAAATTATGGGGAATTAGATAATTGCATATAAAGACAAGTATTTTTCGTCATTTGAAACACCTAAGCAATTGTATCATGAGCTAGCATTTTGAAGTGATAATTGAGCATCCTAAAAAACATTCAAGAGAAAAAATAGCAACATTATTGCAACATTATTTCAGTAAAGAATCATGTTAGCAATACAAAAAAAATTATGTGAGTTTGTTCATGTTTCATGTCCTTTTTTTTTGTGAGTACTAACATTTTGAAAGACTTCAAATCAAGTTTCTAATTCTCCTTGAAGGTGATGAGTACAACAATTTCAATCCCTCAATGAATGCAGATCTGAGTGGTAAGTTGTAGCAAATGTCAATTTGTCACTTCTTTATCATTTAGCCTCTACCCAATTGAGGGTAAGCTCTCTTTTATATCATCACAACTTTTGTGGAGGTAGAAATACTAAAATAGGGTTTGAATTAGGTAAGCCTATATAGCACAACCCTTTCCCCTCTATATTTTGTGCAAATTATAGATCTAAAGAAGATTTGGGAGAGGATTCAAGACCTAATTTCTCAATAAAAAATTCATGTCCTACAATTCAACAAATTAAGTAAAGTGGAATTTATTAGTGACAAACAAAGTTTTGATAGTTGTTCAAAGGAGAAGAATTTACAAACAAGGAACAACTATGGTAGCTTCTAATTCTAAGTGTTTTTTGTTATACTACCCTATTATGGAATGCAAAGCAAAAGAAGGGTATGTTTAGCTCCTAGTGACATACGTGACAAGGGGCTTGAAATAAGGTGTTGGGAACTTGTTCAATAGGGGACCTAGTTAGCCATGTCACAAGGGGCTAAGTGCATAGAAAAGAAACAAAAAACTAAATTAAGTTAACTAAAATTAAAATTAAAAAAAAAAATGAAAATGCTTAAGAAATTTATAATAAAGATTTAGAACATGAAATAAAGCACTGTCAATTTCTGCTTTTTAAGTTTTTGTTTTTAACATAAGGTTTTCTTTACATAGTGCATGACTTTCAATGTAAATAATAATGGTCTTAGATGAGACATGTGTGGTTTTGGTTGGAAAAAGGTGGTTTTAGATGGAAAAAGGGTGGCTCTTCATAAAATCCATGGCTTTCAATATAAAGAATGGTATTTTTAATGAAAAATGTGTGGTTTTGACTTAAAAGGGTGGATTTTGTATTTAATGCATGGTGTTGGAAAAATAACATGTGGTTTTGATGTAAAAATAGTATTTTAAGGAAAAAATCATGGTTTTTAATATAAAATTATGGTTTCCATTTTTCTGAAAATAGTGACTTTAGAAAAAAGAAAAAAAGTGGTATAAAAATAACACATGGTTTCCTATAAAATGCATGGTTTTTCAAATTTTAAAAAATGATTTTATGAGAAAATTTGTGCTTTTGATAAAAAATTACTCGTTTTACAGAAAATTTATGGTTGTAATTACAAAAATGGAGGATCAAGGAAAATTGAATTATTTTGATGGATTAATATATGGTTTTGAGACAAATGAGGGTGGTTTTGCATGATTTTACATAGAAATAGTTGTTTTGACTAAAAGAATATTTGCTAGATTTTACAATAAAACAAATATGATAAATTATATATCAAAAATCATGTATTAGTCCATTTGAATGCAACCATGACATCTATTTAACAATATGAGACTCCAATAAAATGTTGATGTTTAAGACCTCCTCAAAAGAAATTTACCTGTAAAGTGAAACTAAAAAAAACTCACAAGTACACATGTTAGATATGTAAGTTCAATATGGGTTCACCAAAATATAAACATGAAATATAAAGAATTTAAATAGCATCAATTTTAAAGAAATTAGATACTCAAAATTTAACATATAAGCGTTCAATTGAGCATATGTAAACTTTTTCTCCTTTGTGATGTGGGTGCTCAATTTTCTAGCATGACATTAACAATCTTTGGGTATGAACTTGATAGGATTTAGATATGTTATGAATTTTTTATTGATGCTTCAAAATTGGTTTGATTTATAATGTTGCAAGATGATTTGATCAATGGCTAGGATTGAATCTAATACCTAAGATTTCATCCATGATTTTAGGGACTAATGAAGAGATATGGAATGCACACATGTGTTGCATATTATTTTAATATTAAATTAAAATAATTATAAGTTATCAACCCAATATGACTAGGGAGTTAACATATCTAATTGATTAGTCAACTACCTACATGTAGGAGTTAAATAAGTGCACAAGAGAATTAGGGAAAGTTGAATATTACATGAATGAGTTAATTCATTGCATGGGTGAGTGAAGTGGATTTGATTGATGAGTGGGAGTGGAAGTGACTTTAAGTGGGCTGATTAGAATATGTAATTAACTAGACGAGGCTTATTTAACTTGAATAATTAACTAATTGGATTATTTGTGCACAAGAGGTGGAAAATAACATTAAAATATTTTAATAAAGAATAATGTGTGGATAATTTATTAATTAAATGCATAAATATGTGGATAATTATTGATAATTAATTATTAGATTAATGGATAATGTTAAAAAAAATTAATTAAATAACAAAATTTATGTAACTAAATATTAGGCATTAGCTGATATTGTGTGTCCTAGGTGATGATAATATTGTGTGTAATAGGAAATGGATGAATAAATTAGATGATAATAAAATTAGGATTTAGGTGATAGGAAGATTAGATGATGTGATGTAATGAAATCAGAACCTAGATGATAGGATGATGACATGATTAAATTGATGATAAGAAGACCTGGGAGATGAATGAAAAAATTAGATGATGGTTTGATCAAATAGATGATTATGTGAAGTTGGCATTCACTAAATGTCTATAACATTGTTTATTTAGTTAATTCAATGATGAAGGTAATGTTTGAGGCCAAATCCCAATTGATTGAATAAATATAATTTATCTAATTAATTAGTAGAGGGAGGGTACATGTGTGGTTACAATGATATTATTATGATGTTGAAATTGATTAAAGTGGTGATTTTATGTGTTATTAAGATCAAGGTAATTGTGTTTGAAAGACTAAGTGTTATCTCGAACATCATTTTCCTACTTCATATTTTGTGAGTATTATAAAGACAAGGTAAAATTATTCTTGCAATCATTTTTTTTTATTACTATATGTTTGGAAAATCTAATATTTGAATATTAAAAAGAAATGAATATAAATTAATAGAGAATTTACCTTTTTTGATAGTGAGATTAAAATAAAGATTGACAATGACCATAGTAAACTAAAATTTAAAATATAATACAAAAAAACTCTAATAAAATAGAATAATTTTAATATTATAATATTTCTAACTAAAAATATTATAATAAATAAAATTTAAGAATAATTCATAGCAAAAAGATATAAATAGTACTAATAACGAGAAGCTACACGAAAATCTCCTTCAAGAATAATTTGATCTATTATATTATTGGATGTTCACAAGAGGAAAGATTAATTTAATTAAATTAATATAATATAATAAAAACTAAAATGAGGTCAAGGATACCATTGTCTGTCAAAAACGTCAATTTTATCTAATATATGTGCCATTTGGCTTCATTCAAGTTTTTCGTCATGGTAGATGGAAATAAAAAATAGAATTTTATAAAATTGCCATCTTGGCTTAAGACTTTTCAGAGCTTCTTATCTGGCGGAATTTGTATATACAATTAATTTTATGCAAAATAAAATTTCATGGAAGACAAACCAATAAAAAGCCGAAATATATGAGCAAATCATACTGAAATGTTATTTTATTAAAAACTTTATGTAGACTGTATTCAGAACCATAAATCGCTATATAGCTGGAATGTCGAACATTATTAGATCCACAATATGAGGAATTTTAATTCTATGGATTACTTAAATCTATGAATAATGGAAAAGATAGCATTGATCAGCTACAATATTGTTCGGAACGAAGTATATATGCTCTAGTAGGGTGCAGGAGCAACTCCAGTAATGGGAAACGTCTTTACAGTTGGACCAGGTGCAACACTCTCGAAAATCATTCGCCGGCTTCGTGTTTTGTGAGCCTCGCACAGGTGAGGTAAACATATTCCTGCAATCCTTATTCTTGTTAACCTTTATCTCGCTACTTTGAGAAGGAATGAATAAAGAAAACTAGCGCACTTACCTTCTGCTGCAGCGAGATTCAGGTAGAGATTGACAATGTTGGGGCAACTGTTTTGGCACTCGTCTGAGCACAATTTAGAGGTGAAATGAGAATATTCGGAAAGATCGTCGGTCGACATGCCAACGCTCATCCTCTGCAAACCACAACTTTGCAGGCATTCCTCGCTCTCAATCCATTCCATCATCTTCTCCGCCATTACGCCCGACGACTGGAATATACTCGCACATGTACCACTCATTATTCAGTAAAACTATGCTTGAAGCTTCCTTTCCTTCGAAAGTAAACAGAAAAGAAAAATATTGGTTTATTATAAGAGAATGTATTGCCTGGCAATGGTATTCTACGGATAATTCGTTTGTGGAGGCGACGAAGGAGTATTTCTTCTCGAGAACACAGCGAGCTCCCGATGATGAGACCGAGAAAGCACACATCTCTACTGGCAGCTTCTCACATTCCACACCTCCTTCACCTGCATAAATTCACCATTAACTATTTTTAAGCATAAACAAGATTTCATCAATCGTAAGATTCGTCATAAAGACAAGCTAATGCGTTGTCAGCGAAATTCACCATTAACGCCTTTCAAACCTATGTAATTTTCACCGAAAGATACAAAAGTCACCTGCTAAAAAATTGAAAACTATCTTAAAATAGACTCAAAGACCAGTAAATGGATCCGAAATTTCTCACTAGCCCTTAAAACCGTTCAGGGCCGTTTTCAGAAATTTAGAGATCTAAATGTAATATACATTGCCACTCATAATGAATCAAAGTAATCCGAAGACAACGTAATTTATGTATTGCTATGAGCAGAAACAAAAAATGAGAGAACCATGACTTCATCTGATAATTTTTTAAATACAAATAATGCGTACCCGTCACCAGAATGCTTTGCAAGCTGAGAAGAGCGAAAAAAATGGCGAATGCAAGTCTCATTTCAAAAGCCATCTGTTAGTGCAATCTGCGCACTTCTTTCCTTGCCCAACCAAAATATAAAGCGAAGAAGAGGAAATTGAAGGACAAGTGTTGCAGATATGAGATGATGTGTTGTGAAGAACAAAGCAAGTAAGGAGCTTAATTTATAAACGCGGTTTGGTCGAACAAGCGAGAAAAATCGAATTCCTCTCTACCGTGGAAGTTTCTGCTCTTTCCCTTCGCTCACGCTGGCCTGGTCCACATGGAATTGTCAAGGCGGGCTGCGAAATTTCCATTATGTGGAAAAAAAAATATCTCTAACATTTTTATTGCAAGTTCGATTTTTCAACGAAAGATGGGTGGGATTTCTAAAGCGTCTTATATTGCAGGACGCGTATGGAAAAGTCGTAAGCCGTGTTAGAATTGAAATATTACAATTGACGAGAACGGTCTACATGACTTGGCCTGTCATTTTCATATAGTCAGCATCATAATAGACGAGTTCTGTACATGACTTTTTTATTGAACTGAGTAATTTGATCTCAAATGTACAGCTCGTCTATTATGATGCTGACTATATGAAAATGACAGGCCAAGTCATGTAGACCGTTCTCGTCAATTGTAATCTTTCAATTCTAACACGGCTTACGACTTTTCCATACGCGTCCTGCAATATAAGACGCTTTAGAAATCCCACCCATCTTTCGTTGAAAAATCGAACTTGCAATAAAAATGTTAGAGATATTTTTTTTTCCACATAATGGAAATTTCGCAGCCCGCCTTGACAATTCCATGTGGACCAGGCCAGCGTGAGCGAAGGGAAAGAGCAGAAACTTCCACGGTAGAGAGGAATTCGATTTTTCTCGCTTGTTCGACCAAACCGCGTTTATAAATTAAGCTCCTTACTTGCTTTGTTCTTCACAACACATCATCTCATATCTGCAACACTTGTCCTTCAATTTCCTCTTCTTCGCTTTATATTTTGGTTGGGCAAGGAAAGAAGTGTGCAGATTGCACTAACAGATGACTTTTGAAATGAGACTTGCATTCGCCATTTTTTTCGCTCTTCTCAGCTTGCAAAGCATTCTGGTGACGGGTACGCATTATTTGTATTTAAAAAATTATCAGATGAAGTCATGGTTCTCTCATTTTTTGTTTCTGCTCATAGCAATGCATAAATTACGTTGTCTTCGGATTACTTTGATTCATTATGAGTGGCAATGTATATTACATTTAGATCTAAAAAAACCTTAGATCTCTAAATTTCTTAAAACTGTCCGGAATGGTTTTAAGGGCTAGTTAGCCGATAGGCTATTATAGGTGAGAATTCAACCGGAAAAGTCTTACTGTCTGATGCCGGCTTAGACTATTCCGGTGGGATTTGGTTTTAAGTGGTCCCTCTCACCAAATCCCGGGCAGAAGGACGCCAACAGCAGCATGCGGTGCAGATAGGGGTTTTAAACACTTCTTCAAGTACGTTGTATTTTTTTTTCCCATATTGACTGTTTCATTTGCATATTCATTGTCTAATGTCGAGATTCCATAATCCCGAGACCGCGTCAGCAGGCATGGCCATTCCTCCTATATTCGCATCACCAAGTATGGTTGGGAGCCCGTTCACGCCGTTCTACACCACTCCTCTGGTCTCAGTGCGTAGCCTGGCATTTACAAAGTCACCAAATCTTCTCTGAGTTAATAAATGTCAACCAGCTTTAAGATGGCTTCGACCTTTAGTGTTTTTGTGCGGCAAACAAGCAGTTGGGAGGCTGAACGAGGAAACAAGTTGATTTCTTGAATCTGGGTCGTGGTCACTGCAAGAGACTCCAGAGTGTGGCATTTTGGACTATCAGCCGCTGCAAGCAAGTTCTCTGCAATTACTGGCTCTTTATTATGAGGTATGGCACTTGCATGAAGTCTTCAAAAGCCCCCTTTTTACAAACTATTTCATGTAAATCCCACAGTAATGGCAATTTGTTATCTTTATAAACTGTTGTATGTGTTAGAGGTGGCCTTCAAAGGCTGTAGGAGTAAGTCTGAGGTTTCTCCACAGACAGCTATGGTGGTTTCCCAAAGCTTAAATTGGAAGGCAAAGTTTTTCTATAGCTGGCCTGTCTCTGCCTTGTCGATGCGCTTTCTATGGTTTTTGTTCTGGCAAGCACTGTTTTTCAGCATAAGCACAAATCACCTAGTTTTATTCTTTTCTCTCTGGTTCCCACACCCTTTTTTCTCAAGGCATCTTGATTAAACTGACTTAAAGTTGACACAGATTCCCATCGTTGTCGCAGCCTTGGTTTTCGCCTATTTTTAAATTAGGCCCATTAGTCTTATTGTTACTGTTTGGATTTTGAATGCATAGTATATAGCTGTTAGGAAACATGTAGGTGATAGAGGAATTAGAAGGCATGGCAACCAATGTGGAGTTTGATCATATGATCACTACTTCTTGCTTCTCTGTTACATTTAATTCTACCCATAGCTTTGTGAGTGATATAAGTTCTGTTAGTTTCAGTTGCCTGTCTGGGGGTTCTTTCAATGGGGTGCGATATTTCAGTGCTAGAAGCAGCATAAGCTATGAAACTAACTACATCTCTGATTAATCTCTCTTACTTTTGGTTGTTATAGATACAGAGATGATGACCCCATCTCTATCGTATTGTATTTGACAACTACAAATGTGTTTTATGTTATGTCAAATATTGTTTAGTTGTGATTGATGATTTACATTTTATTCACAATTGTATACTAGTAATGTTGGCTTGCTTCTATGAGAAACCTTCTAGAACTTCTTATACAAAATATAGAAAATATGATTCCTTCAAGCCAATCCAAAATATGGATATTATCTTTTCCAATTCATGTTTGGGGGCATGTATCGATATTTGCTTGTAATTATTTCCTTATTCCTTCACCTCAAAGTTACTGATCCTCAGTACACAAAAATTGGATAAAGCTTTGCATGCATATTGACCTTTGCTGCATAGCTCGGGCTAAGCGCAGTATCTGCAAATCTTATGTAATCAAGCTAGATTGACCTGCTAATCATCTGACTGCAACATTTAATTTAAATTGACCTATTCTTGTAATTTAATCAAAGGATCAAGATGTTTTTTGCATTTTAATGATTTTTCTCATTCTCAAGGAATGTTAAAAATAGAAAGCTGTATAAACTTCTTGATTGAGAATCGAGGGTAGAGCAATACGCATTAAAGCAATAAATGCCATTAGAAAAAAAATCTAGTTAATTAGTGACAGTTTGAATCAATTATGTAAGTGGCACACCAACATTAAATATATTATCATAGCCTTTGAAGAACTTGGACTTGCGTCCAGTGCTACATTTTCCCTGCAGTCACACAAAGAAAGTTGGTCGTGAACTGTCTGTGTAAGGTCTGGTCTGTTGTTAAAAAAAATCAATTTATTAGTTAGTGGAGTACACATTTAAGCCTAACGTAAAAAAAAAATTTAATATGCAAGTTAAAATTTATCTTGATCCTGTTGTGCATTCTATTCAAATTGCCTCTTAAAATCTATTGTTTCTAATATGTATTGATTTTAAAATGTTGTAATTGGTTTTTTCTATTTACCTGACTCTAACTATTATCCCATAAACAAAAGACCAAATGATATTTTGAATTAGGAAAATGTAGTGGAATATATTTTCAAAATATTTGACTAATTGAAATATATCACAAAGTTACTATCTACAAGAAAAAGGTTTGGTAAGAAAATCACACTTTCATATGGTGTTGTAAAAAGGAAAACATGTAATTTTTGACTCATATAGTTGAAATATACATCCTCTAATAATTATAAGTAAATTTATCTTGGTCTAGGAAAATTCATCGTTAACAGTTCACCAAAAGAAAATTCACCACCAACAATTCATCACCATGGAAAATTCATCAACGAAAAATTCACCGCCAAGCAAAATTTACCGCCAACAATTCACCAATGTTTTTAAATATATATTACAAAAACTTTGAGCGATGAATTTTACTTAGCCGTGAGCTTTTTGTCAATGAATTTTCCATGGTGGTGAATTTTCCTTTGATGAATTACTGCCCTGAATTTCGCGGATGCCAAATTTACCCATATGGAAGAGATAAATATATGTTTCTAGAGGAAATCTATTTATTTTTCATTCACACTATATATCTATTTTTTCTTCATAAATTGATATTCATTATATTACTTATTTTTTCTACAACACAATGATAAAATTAATTGCAAATAATTCATCCAGCTATATTTTCATTTAGATTTTTTCAACTAAAAGTGAATTGGGAAAAAGGGTTTGTAGAGACATATAGCCAACACATTTTTCAGATTTCAATTTTATTCACAAATTATCATTTATTTAATTTATTGTATATATATTAATGCTTAATAGGCATACATCTTGAAATATGAACATAATAATCTCTATTCAACTATATGTATTTGAAAATTTAAATTTTGATCACATTTTACACATTATATGACTTATATTATAAAACATCATTTTATGCTTATCGATATATTTTATACACATCATTATGTCCTTTATATTTTCAAATTAATTTTGACAAATACTTCTTTTACTGAAAATACTTATGGTATAAATACATTTACTCGTTACAAATTTGATAAAATAAAAGCAGCTATTTCAAATAAGTATAAATATATTTGCTCATTATAAATTTGAAAAAATAAGAACAACTATTTCAAATATACAATTTCATCTGAAAAATATGGTTTTATTCAAAAACAAATAATTTCTTGTAAACTACATTAGAAACGACATCTCTGAGATGCAATGAGGGAGCAATAATGCTATTAAACGTGTCATTTAAGATGAATCGCCTTGTCGAAACAAACATTCACAAATATTTACAGAATTTGTGAGATAGCTGTAGACGATTGATGGCCATATTCGTTTGTTGAGTGTGGGCTATAAATAACGCAATTGTAGTAAATGTTTTAAGTGTGTTGACACATTCCAGTCTCGAAAATAAAGATGACGCACAAGAGAAGACATTAGCATATCATATTCTCTCTCAATATATATATATTGCTCTTTTATATGTTAGTCAAGTTGGGAACGAAAGATGTTTTAAAATAAATTATATGATTAAGCACTTTTTCCATTTCACAATAAAAATTCAAATGAGATATCAATAAAAATAAATAAACCTTTAATTTAAGATAATAAATATTTATTTTCAAATTAATCTCTACTGAACTTAGGAGAGTGTTTTCTAGAGATCATCAAAGTAAAATAGCATAATTGAGTTTAATAAAATAGTCAATGCATGTCTAAAAGGGTAGAGAGGAGCTAGAAAATTTAAACTTGGTGGGGGTTTTAATCATATATCATTTTAGTGAGTATAAATTATTGGATCAATGAAAATAAAACAAGCAATGAGGTCTTCGAAACCAATGACTTAATTTGTTGTAGATGTATAAACTCATTTTTAGTAAATAAAGAAGGAAATACACTCTTCATTATATTCTAAATGGTTTTGATCTTGACTCCACATGATTCATGTCTTGTCTATAACAAAATATCAAGAATAAATCTTGAAGGGGCTATGTTTCAAAATAGAAATGTCTTGTTAACATAAGTTTATCTAATCATTTAGGTGTATAATCAAATCCAGAAATTTGAAGTACAATGTAAGATGATTTAAATTGTTTTGCATCTCTTCTAGAACCATCAAACATGTAAGATGATTTAAATTGTTTTACATCTCTTTTATCCTAATATGGGAAAAATGTATGAGAGAAGATTAGTGCATTGCTTAGTTTAATAGTTCTAATTCGATGGCTTAGGGTAAATGGTATTATGGGAAATAGTGTAGTTGGTTATAAATATTTCTTTGATGGTCACTTGGTAGGTGCCTTACAAATTTTAAGCAAAAGGGCCTCCCTTGATGTTTTCTTTTGTGAAAATTGAATTTCTTGTCCTGGTTAGAGTACTTTCCCTTATTGTTTTTCCTTAGATGGAATAATTTTTTTATAAAAAAATGTTATTATTTATTTGTTGATCTAATTACAAATATATATTAATTGAACTAATAAAAGATCTCCCTTCATCAATTCCAAGCATGCTCATAAAGAGAATCATTATTTTATTTTCTAAGCATTTCTCGGTGAAGATTTTGTTTCTATTATGGTTGTCATTTACCCACCCCATTTCCAAATGTCCTTTTACAAATCATACACATGCAACTTTTATTGTCATCAAATAATCAAAGGTGTTCCTATTACGAAACTCCCTAGGTGATGGAAAACTTGCACCCACCAGCAAACATTATCACCATATCTAGCAGCTCGTATGAGGGAGACATTACAGGATCAAAAGCTAATGCTGCTCCTCCCTCACCTTTAGACTCTTCTTCTATTATTTGGGCTAGCGTGTACCAAAGCAACATTGCAGTCCTCACAGACAACATTGTGAGAGGTTTTGAAGACACTATTGAAGATGCTAAGAAGACGTGCGAGGAAGCCTTCCATGTGGAAAACCATGACATTGAGATGGTACAACATGTAGTCCAGAAATTCCATACAATATATTTTGTTTTGGATGCATATTGCGACTTCCTTCGAGCATTGAAATATGATGTGTTGTATGGAATGGGAAATTGTACTAGGATTAAGGAAGATTTTCTAAAACTCCTAGTAGACATACAGTAGATTGTAAATAGCTTGCTTAATATAGCTACTTGTTTTTTTGTGGTGTTGGGGAGAATGGTTTCGCTTTTGACACAACATGATGACATCAACTTATGATTTTTTGTGAAGATGGGGAACATGGCTTCCCTTTTGATATAGAACGTATACAATGCCTACTAATCATCTGACCCTTTCTTTTTGCTAGCACAACAAATAGTTAAACCTTATATGTGGTGTTGGAAAATCTATTGTCCAGTGAGAAGAATGTACAACTCCTTCCCCCGCTCTACTACTTTTTCCTTTGGTCCTTTCCATTGTACATATGCATCAACCAATATGGCAGTTGACTCGATGTTTCTAAGTGTTAATTTTGTGTCTTCTTGACTTCATCTATCTTTAATCTATTCTAATTGAAGTATACACATGTATCTTTGAGATATTGTAATCAAAACTATACATATGCCATGTATGCAACTAACTAAAAATTAGTATAGCCGATAATAAATTTCATAGAGAGTATCTATTTTTCCTTTCCTCGCTCCACACAATGAGGTAGATGTTCATAAAAAATGTGCATAACTTAATTTTTCTAGCCATGTTGCTCCTTGCACCTGTTTGAGTTTAGTTGCTTGGCTCTTCTTTGGGCTACTTGACTTTATCTACCAATAAGTTGCTATAGTTTGATGGAAGGGTTGTTCTATTGAATTCTTCGCACAAACGCCTTACATCCAATACATTTGTGCATGATTCTCTCCTTGACTCGCACCATGGCAAGCTTATTGACTCCAGATGCAATTAGATTGATGCATGGAGGAAATGTGGCTTTGGAACCTCAAGTCAAAGTCATAGCTATCTCAAGTTTTGGCTTTGAATATACACACATCAATCGATATAGGTTGGAAATCTCTGATGGTGTGCACAAGCACAAAGCGTCATTGCCAACTAAGTATAATTCCCACATAGAATCCAATGTGCTTGCACCTGGCTCAATAGTGCAATTGAAAAGATACAACTGTCCTCAATCAGCTAGCACACGGTATGTTTATGAACTAATTTCTATATGGCACAAGAATAAGTGAGACCTACTCTCCTCTTAGATTTTGTTACTTATACTTTATCTTGCTATAACTGTTTAGGTGGATTGTTATTGTCAACCTTGACATTGTGCACACAACACATGCTATTGTTGGGGAGTTATTTTTCCTATGCACAGAAGATCTTGAACAACTTGGGCGCTCAACAGGAGAATCGTCTGACTTGGCCACATCTTCAAAAAACCCTTGCCTTCCTGGAAGACTAGCTCCTCGACATCTACTATTTGGTGTCAATCCAGTCCTAGCGAAGGGGGCACCATTGAAAATAACGCCTATCAAAAACTTGAATCTATTTCAGCCAAGGTGGACTGTTAAAGGCTGTGTAACTGTGAAGTCTAAAATACACAGCTACACCACACAGAAATGAGGTGGCCATATATTTACCTTTGATATCATAGATTGTGAAGGAACTGAGACATGTGTGACATGCTTCAATGAAGCAGCTCACACCCATTGTGATAAAATTATCGCAGGAGCTACATACACATTGTTTGGAGGCACAGTTCAACCTGCTAATAGAGTCTATAACAAGCTTAATAGTGGGTTGGAAATTTCTCTTATTCCTAACTCAAGGGTTTCCCTCTGTGAAGATGATGATTCCATCCCAAAAGACCACTACTCTTTCACACCCCTCAATGCATTGGTAAGCAAAAGCAATGGTTCAAATGTTGATGCAATTGGAATTGTCATTTGTGTACATCCATTCACCACAATCAGGAGAAGAGATGGGACAGATGTTGCAAGATGAACTTTAACAATTTCTAACATGTCCAACACAAATATAAATGTTACTTTATGGGGTTCGTCAGCCAAAAAGGAGGGTGCACAACTCCAAGAGAAATACCTCATGCGTGAATCACCAGTTCTCACTATTAGAAATGGGCATGTGTTTGAATTCAATGGAAAGGTGATCAACACCTCATCCACTAAAAAACTATGGATAGACCCTGAAATAGAAGAGTCAGAGCAGATTAAAACTTGGTTCAAAGAAAATGACACTAGCATTCAGGCTTTGTCTACTAGCTCCTTTCATATGCCCCCACCTACTAGAAGACTGATGATCAATGTCATTCATGAAGAGGCTCGAAATACAACACAACCTCTACAATGCATGTTGGTGGAAACAACATGATTCATAAAAACTGACTCATTTTGCTATCCAGCATGCCCTTCCCGCTCAAGTAACAAGCATTGTAAGAAAAGACCATCATAGACAAATGATGGAAAGTGGTTTTGTGCAAAATGTAATGCAATAATTACCAACTGTGACTATAGGTATATACTTCAAGTCAAGTTGCAGGACCACACAAATATAATATGGGCGATTCAATTCAATGAAGGGGCAACAAAACTCATGGGCATGCCTGCAGACAAACTATACAATCTACAATTTGATCAAGCTGCTGATAGAAATGTGGAGGACGTGATTAGGAGTGTGTTGAACAAGCATTATGTATTCACATTGCATTGTAACCTTGAAATGTACAATGCAAAGCAATGCTTAAAAGCAACGATTGCCAAGGTTGAACAACTAGATAGTTACAAAAAAAAATTATATTTTTTTATCTTAATATATATATAATATTTAATAATATTTTAGTATAAATTATTATGACTATAATTTTTTTAATATGGAATTGTAAATTGTAGGAAAGAGTGAAAGTATATTTTTCTTATTAAAGTATTATATTCATTATGTAACACATGTAATGAACATGTAAAGTTATTTAGAATGAATGTATATTGCTGTCTAAAATTACAAATATTTCGTTAATAACTAGTTGTTATAATCTCTTCCTCAAGATTTACCTTATAAATTAGGGATCTATAAATTTTATTACGATTACTTTTTAATCTATGCTTCTTTTTTGTAATAATCTTTTATACATGTGTAGGTGTTATTAAATTAATTCTTAGTCAACCCTCCTTATTTGTAATAATTAGCTGATAGGCTATTTGTGTGAACTTTGGTAGGAATTTTCGTTAGCCTCCCCATTTTTCAATCTTCCAGTGGTCGTGAAAAAGGTGGCAGATGGGTTTTTAGTTTAAAAACACTTTGGTGGGAATTTTCATCAGCCTCCCAGTTTTTTAGCCTTCCGATGGCCATGAAAAAGGTGGCGAAGGCGGTTGTTGCTTTCCTTGGGAATAGGGTGGTGTATGCTTTGCTTGTACTAGCGATGGTTGTAATAACACCTATCGTTTAACGCTTCGGGGAACATAATGATTGTCTAGGAAAATTTTGATCTAAGGCATTGTTTGGTGTCGTTTTGTTGCTATACCTGCTATCGTTTTATTGCTATACTTGCTATCAGAGTCGTGAGCGAGGAGGGTAAGCTTTTGTGAGGGTGCAAGCTTGATCAAGCCTTGTGCATCTTCTACAAAGGTGGTTGGAGGCTATTTTGTGTTTTTTGCATGGGGTGATGGTTGAAAAAGCAAAAGAAAAGTGTCACCTGTGATAATTTTTTACTCATTTTTGTGCAGGAAAGCTAGTGGGAAGAGGTTTGTTTGAAGCAAGCGAGAAGAGGTGCATGTCAAAAAAACCCTTTGCGATATTGTTTCATTTGTGGTTCACGGTCTATGCTAGGCTATATTGTTTGATTTGTGATAAGGTACTATTGATTGTTTCAAATTTTGATAAGCTGTTGTTGATAAAATACTATATAGTTTGTAAAAATGAAATATTATCTCATTCATGGTTCGCATTTTGTGTCTATGGTTTTGCATGGGTTTGTTATTGTGAATTTTTGTGGGTTTCTCTTTATGGTTTATGATTTCTAGCTATGTTTGCAATAGGAAAAAAATGTTTAGGTTATGCAATTTTTTGCAAGCTTGGAGAAACAAGGTAGCCTAGAGAAAGCTAGCGGAAAGAGGCTTGTTTGAAGCAAGCGGGAAGAGGTGCATATTAAAAAAACCGTTTGGCATATTGTTTCATTTGTTGTTCGTGGTTTATGGCAGGCTATATTATTTTATTTGCAATAAGGTATTGTTGATTGTTTCAAATTTTTATAAGGTCTTCTTGGGAAAAGACTATATTGTTTATGAAAATGAATATTGTTTGGTTTAAGGTTCACGTTTTGTGGCTATGGTTTTGCACGGGTTCGTAACTGTGATTTTTTGTGTTTTGTGGGTTTCTCTATCTGGTTCAGTGTTCAAACCAATATTGTTTGATTTATGACTTCTATTTTGTGGTTATGGTTGCAAAAAAATAAAATAGTTGTTGTTATACACTTTGTGTTAGATTCCATTGGGCATTGTTGATGATTGTTCTCTTGCTTAAGCTATATTGTTTCATTTTCGAGAAGGTGCTCTTGAAAAGGCTATATTGTTTCAATTTTCAATAAGGTTCTATTGAGAAAAGAGTATATTTTTGTATGGGTTTGTTACTGTCAATTTTCTATGGGTTTCTCTTTATGGCTTATGTTTTGCGGCTATGTTTGCAATGGAATAAAATTGTTGATGTTATGCAGTTTTTGTCAATTGTTATTGTATAGCTCGGGCTATATTGTCTTATTTTTTATAAGGTTCTATTTAAAAAGCTATATTGTTTCAATTTTTGATAGGGTGTTGTTGGGGAAAGATTATATTGTTTGTTTAGAGAAATATTGTTTCATTTATGGTTGTGTTATGTGGCTATCATTTTGCATGAGTTTTGTGGCTATGGTTTTGTGGGTTTCTTTGTTTGGGTCGCTGTTGAAACCAATGTTCATTGATTTATGGATTTTGTTTTGTGGTTATGGTTGGAACAGAATAAAATAGTTAATGTTGTACACTTCATGTTTGGTTACATTAGCCATTGTTGATTATTGTTCTCTTTCTTAGGCTATATTGTTTCTTTTTTGATAGGGTGTTGTTAAAAAGGCTATATTGTTTCAATTTTCGATAAGGTT
>VDFB02369885.1:0-11408 GCA_007258455.2 Sequoia sempervirens | reverse complement strand
TAATTAGGGGTTAATGAGGATTAGAAGCCAACTTGCAAAGTTGGAGGATGTGACACATCCTAATCAAGGATTAGGCATGTGCACATCTTTAATGAAGAGATTAAGAGATGGATTAGGATTAGATGAAAATGACATGTGAGGAATTAAATAAATGTAATATTTATTTAATTCATTTGATGAAAAGGGGATTAAGGAGAGTAAGGTATTTAATTATTAATTAAATACCTTAGGGATTTGGCAGAATTAAAGATATTAATTAAATAATAATAATATTACTTAATTAACTCAAATAAGAGGATGTTTAGATGAAAAGTGATAAATTTGGATAAATTAAGTGTCCAAATTTGGATGTCTACATTTATATATTAGATTAAATATTATGAGGCAGTGTATGTCTAAAATAGAAGTTATCTGGTTAAAGTATCACGAGCAAATGATCCAACCCATCAAACTATTAGAGGTCAAATAAAGATCAACCATACTAAAAAATATACTTTGATAAATGATTTAATAAAAAATATCATCATTCTCACTATTTAAATACAACTAATTTTGCAAAACCTTTGAATATTTCAAATATATTTGAAATATATTGAGAACTAATTTAAATAAAAAAATAATTATGATAAGGCAAGGACAAGAAGAAATACAAACTAGTCCCACTTGAAAAGATAACTCCAACTCACAATCATCTAAAAATGGAGTAGAGGTACTTTTCAAAGGGTCTCTTTATGGAAAACGATAGAAAATGATTACATATAAATAGGGTTTATTGTCCTTTCAAAGATCATTGAGTTTCATTTCATAGTGCAATAAATTTCTATGTTTGTTAATCTATTTTTGCCACTTAATGCATGATGGGCTATGGGGAATATTTTATTTTAACAAATAAATGTTCCTCTCCATCTCCATCTCCATATCTATATCTATCTTCCTATCTATATCTATCTCCTTACCCCTCTCTCTCTCACTCTTCCCCCTCTATTTATCCCTCTTTATATCATTGCCTCTCCCTATCTCTACCTCTCCCCTATTGTAAACATAACATGATCCTATTGGTAATGAAGCCTAATTATCTTCCTAATTCAGAGGTTTCATTTTAGTAATATTTAGTTCCTTATAAGTTGATGCATAGTTGATTTGGATTTATCACATCTCTATTGATGACTTTGTTGGAGCTTTATATGATGGCCCCTAGAAACCAAATTCACTAGGAAATGTGTATTTGAAATATGTGAAAGATCTAATCCATCTCCATCTCTATCTCTATCTTCCTCTCTATTTCTCTCCCCTATCCGTATCTCCTTACCTCTCATTGCATCTCTCTATTCCCCCTCTATCTTTCCTACTATATTTATCTTTCTCTCCATATTTCTATCCCTATATCTCCCTCTCCCTCTCCCTCTCCCCCATTAATCCCTCTTTCTATATCTCTCTACTTCACCTCTCTAATCTCTCTATTTCTCTCCCTCCCTCTCTATCCATTCATATTGAGCTCTCCCTCTATATCTCTATCTTCATATCTCTATCTCCCCTATCTCTATTTGTCTATTTCTACTTCTCTTTATTTTTCTATTTCTTTTTCTCTGTCTCCCTTTGAACTCCTCTACATCTCCTTATAATATCTCTATCTCTTTATCACTCTATCTCACCATCTATATCTCTTTATCTCTTTATCTCTCTATATTTATCTCCCTCTACATCTCTTCGTCTTTCTATCTATTTGTATCCCTTTTCCTCTCTCCTCCTCTATCACTAGACATCCCTCCCTCTCTCTATCCATCCATCTATCTCCCTCTCCTCTCCATCTCCCTCTTTATAGACCTCTATATCTATATCTCTTTGCCTCTCTATCTATATTCCCTCATTTATTATTCTATTTTTGTCTATCTATAGCTCATTATCTATCCATCTCTCTCCACCCCTATATCTCTCCCTCTCTCTATGTCTATATACCACTTCCTATCTCTATCTTCATATTTCTATATATTTCTCCATTTTCTACTTCTCTACTCTCTCTCTCTCTCTCTCTCTCTCTCTCTCTCTCTCTCTCTCTCTCTCTCTCTCTCTCTCCCTCTCCTCTCCACATTTGTCTCCTCCATATTCATCTCACTCCATCTCTATCTATATCTTCCTCTTTATCTCTATCTCCTTAGCCCCCCTCTCTCTCTCTCACTCTTACCCCCTCTATCTCTCTCTATCCCTTTCTCCATATTGCAAACATATTATGAGCCTATTGGTAGTGGAGCTTGATTATCTTCCTAATACTTAAATAGTTTCAATATTGTTTGGATCCTTGTAAGTGGATGCATAATTGATTTAAATCTATCACTTCTCTATTGAGATATTTGTTTCACAAACATAATTTTCTAAATATACTAATTGACCTATGTACTACATAAATATATGTAAAAAATAGACCAAAATTTTCCCTAATTGACCCTCCACACCTCTTCGATGTACCCATTGCACAACAAGGTGAAATTGCTAGTAGGTATACAATTAGTATATGTATCTAATAAATTTATGTAAAATATGTGGAGATATTTTCTTTGAGGTGTCTATTTTTAATCAATTTGTCATATTTAAGATGTTAATATTTTGATAAAAAGATTAAGCATCTCGATAAGTATAATTCTCGATGTATTATATATAGATTTATTAATTAAAATTGATATTTAAGCAAATGGTTTTGTGTACTGTTATGAAATAACTTGCACAATGGAAGAATATGATATGAAATATGCTGCAAATACTTGATAATAACTGAGAATAACAAGCCACTTCGAGGGGGAAAACCTCCAAATATCTCTAATGAGAACACACTTCACACTTGATGATGAAATAAGACTCACAACCTCCTATATATACCTATTTATGCCAAGGATATCACCTAGGCCGACTTAGACACACCTATAAGACTTAGGCCCGACCTAAACAACTAAGTAACAATATACTAATGATAATATGGCTTAATAGAGTTAAGATAGCCACAAGCCGACTATTCATAACGATGCAATAATATTAGTGGCATGCCTTCTTCAAAGCATTGTCCTCAATGCTAATCAAGTTGAAGCTTTTGAATGAACTCCTCATCTTCCCATGTATCTTCAAGCTGGTAAATTCTTCCATTGGATGAAATGCTCGATGATAGTTCTATTCCTCGGCTCCTTTGTGCATGTTTGATGAATGCGCTCCTGGTTCTAAATGATTCTCCCTTCTTCATCCAACTTTCGAGAAGTGGCTGTTTGAGTGGGAATATTATGCCCAATTACCTTCTTCAAGCGGAAACATGAAAAAATGGATGTATCTTTGTTGTTGGTGGCAACTCAAGCTTGTAGGCAACACTACCGATCTTTATGATTTGGTATGGACCATAAGCCACTTTGGAACAACTTATTATTCTTTCTTTGCTGCTTTTAGTGATGATATTTTCTTATAAAGTGCAATCACAAGAAAGACGTCTAACTTCAAAACTTCTTTTCGATCACCCGATGTTGGTTTACTTTGTTGTTTCAGGCCGATTTTTGTGCCATGGCTAAATTCTCCTTGAGTCCTGAAAGTACTTGTGGTTGATGAAGCAAGTGGTCTTCTACTGCCTGAACTCTTAGGGACACCTTAATTGATGATGTGATGGAAGGAGGATGATATCCATAAAGTGCCAAAAATGGAGACATTTTTGATGAGCTATGAAAAGTGTTATACCACCATAATGACATTATGACCTTTAGATTTGGGAAATACGTGATGAAGTCCATGGATATCTCTTCCCAGCAGCTGGCTAGGAATGAATAAGGGTTGCAAGAAGAACTAGTGTCTTAATTGTCTCCCCCTTTATGCCTTTGACACGCAAACATTCAGCCACAAATTTTTGAACCATCACCTTTAGCCCTTCCCAAAGAAATCTTGCTTATTTCGATGATATGTCTTCAAAAATCTTGAATGGCCACCGGAGACTCATGCAACTCTATGAGAATCTTGATTTTAAGGTTAGATTCTTGCGAGAGATAAAAGCAGCTCTTTATGCGAAAAGCTCCCTTCCAACAAAACTTATCTGAACTACTAGGATCACTTTTTAATTGCTCGATGAGATTACTTGTCGCAACATCATTTTTCCACTCTACTTTGGCTTCCTCCACCCAATTTGCTTGTAATATTGAAAGGGCACACAATAAGGCTTCATATTTCTCATCCTTGATAGTGCATCTACGACAATATTTTCTTTCCCTTTCTTATATACAATCTCAAAGTCATATCCTATCTTCCTTTTTCGCCTGTCAAAGCCATAAGTTGTTGTTTTCACTCTGGAAGGCGTAACTTTTGCATCCTGGCTCTGTTTTTCAAAAAAAAAAGGTGTTGGAAAGCTGGTTCTGCCCTCTTCTCAGATATCAGACCTTTTTCTGTGCAAAAATTTACCAAGTATCTGATTTATTTGTCAGAACTCCGCCTTTATCTTTTGAGTTATTTTCTTGGGAAACGTGCAATCAGGAGTTTTTTTTTAAATTTAGATTAGACTTTTAATTTTATTAATTTAGATTAGTTTTGTTTTAAATTTTTAGTTTAGTATTAGATTAATTTAGTTTAATTTTAGTTTTGTTAACTAATTCTTTTTAGATTAAATTTTGACTAGATTAAATTAGATTTTTAATTAATCTCCTTTTTTTTGATAGATTCCAACTTTTGTTCTTCTGGTTCTTCTAAATTTTTTTTCACAGCATAACAATTTCTGCAGGACGCCAGTCAGAGAACTTGAAACACACTAACGGTTTGATTGCAGGACGTGTGACAAAGACTTGAAAACAAACACTTATGCTTGTCAAAGATCTTATTTAAAAACATTGTGTTTTGTTTTCACCTTTTTCAATTCACATAGTCTAGTGGGGCTTAGTTAAAAATTATTAGGAGTTTAGATGGTAGGTAGGAATTTGGCTCTTTGTTACATGGAGTGATGACCATGGGAAAATCAGAACTCACGGAGTCTTACTAATGACGAACTCTTAGGAGCGAACAAGGTAGTTGAATCTTTAGCACTTTCACTCGTCGGGGGTTATGCTCTTCTCTCATTGAGAGAATCGAAGCCAAAAGCGTGTGGATTTGGTGAAGTGAAACTAGCTCGGTGATTAAGGTTGTTTAGCGTGTTTGGGTAAAGAGATGGGCTAGAGAAGTATGCTCTTCTCCTTTTGGGAGAATCAAAAAATCAGAAACCCGAATCCGAGCCATGTCCAGTGTCACCTTTAGAGGGCCTGCCGGAAGTTGAACCTCTGGGAACGACCCAAGTGAGTACACACCTATCGCCGGTGATTCCACCTCACTATAATAAAGAACGTCTTGTTGAGTCTAAAGACTCCAAGACCATAGTAACTTCTTTTCCATGACTTGGACAATCATCATGGAAAAGCTCTGTTTATTGCACTGAGCGGCGCCGCTCCGAGCCCTGCTTGTGGGGGTGTGTGATTTTCAGGTGTTGGTGTGGCTGCGAGGCCCGAGCTCTGTATCAGAGGCACCGAAGGTTATTGTGAATGGAAGCCAAGTAAAAACCTCTTAGTTAGTTGCCTACCCAGTTCACCTCCGAAAGGAGTCATAATCTTTGCGCAAGGAGGGGGAAGAATCTCTCTGTATGTTGATCATACACAGATTCCCATCATAGGCATACACCTAGACGTTTGGAGGCGGTTGCGACACTGGCCCCTGCTACAAGGGTAACCTTTGAACGTACACTATTGAGTCCTTGGAAACACCAAAAACACGGGTGCCCTCTAGGAGGGTGACACGGCTGTGTGAGGTGCACGTATGCGCATAAGCAATGGGGCAAAGGTTTTGGCTTCTCACCATTTTCTTTGGTAGGGATAGCTATGTGTTTGTTTTTGAGTCGTAAACATTGTCCAAACATCTTCAAACAAGACTCCCCCGATACTATAAAGTTGCTTTGTCCTTGATAGATCTGTTATCGACTACTTTTTGTATCACAACTTGTCTGATTGAAACCTATGTGCTTGATCAAAATCTGTTGATATACTTGCTTGATCTTTGAAAACAAACAACAAACTGAAATACTGAGTTCTTCGATTAGGTGACTTGTCCCAGTTTTAGAGACCTGTTCTGTATTTAGGGTTTATGTGTCCTTGACGTTTTGAATTAGTGATCCTTGATCTCATAAGCAATTTTGCTTGAGATTGGAAAATTAGGAATTGTTCCTATCAAATAGATAAATTTTTAGACTCTTTGATAACACACTTGGAGAGTGCTAGTAGTCTCCTTGTCCACCCATTTTCATACAATTCAAACTAAATACACTTTGTGTAAGTCATCCTCCTGATCCATATGTGCTAGGGTGTTCACCCAAGAATTGAGCACCTATGTGTCAGTGTTGGTTTGCACCTATTTGCAACAGTTCTATTTCACCATCTCTCTCGGACAAGAGAAAATTTTTACTATCCTAGTCTGGTATTGACGTTTCTTAGAATTGTCTGTTTACCTGAAATCTCCCTTTCATGTCAGTCACAACAATATATCAAGTGAGCCAAGGAAAGTGACCTCAGATAGTCTTTAACCAACTACCCCCAGTTCAGACTCGTCAAAAGAGAAAGGAACCAATATTTGACCAGTCACCTAGGAGTCAGTTTGAAACCTATTTTGACCCAAAGAGCCTTTTTAGTGACTTGAGTATCCCCTCAAAACCTTCCCACTCAGGTATGGATATGAGTTATACTGTCACTCCGCAGGAGAGGGAAGCCATGGATCAAAATCTTGATGATATCTATGAAAAACACAGAAACAACATGATATTTGGAAATTCTTCTCATGATGATCAACCTGGTTCACCCCTCATTAATGCAAGATATTTGGATGCCCATCAATGGGATGAAAGGTATAAGAGACGAGCTCACCAAGAAAAATGGTCACAACACGAAGACTAAGACAATGAACCTCATGATGCTCATGTCAATACAACATATACCAATGACTTGTTCAAACAGTCTAGACCAAGTTCACCACTTCAACATACCTCAAGGTTCACAAGTGATAGGCTCAAAAGAATTGAACGCAAAAAGAAATCCTTTCTAGATGAACAAGCTACAAAGCAAGAAAAGTTTAGACAACTTGAGGAAGAAAGCCAAGCTTTATTGGAAGTACAAAGGAAACTCGCTCAAGAGGAGCAAGATAGGCAGTTAGCCCACCAATTAAACAAACAATACAATACAAGGGGTGCTAACAGTGGACATAATTCTCCTCCCTCCACCCCTTCCAGAACACCAAGAAGTAGAAGGTGGTCAAGGACCCCTTCTAGATCTCCTAGTCCTAGAGGAAGAAGGGCCTCTCAGTATGCTCACTATAGGAGGAAAACTCCTCCCAGAAATTCAAGACCACACTCCCAACATGTACATCCTGGTTCCCAACATGGAGGTGGTAGCTCACATTATGACTTTGATACTCAAGACTTCATGCGAATACAACAAGAGCCTATCTTCCAACAGTATGTGGAGAGGTATTTGGAACAAAACAAAGATAAGTTCTTGGAAAGTCTAATCAACAAGGGTGCCAGAGTCCCTTATAATTTTGATGTGGACAACAAAATACAAAAGCAAAATCCCTCTCAAGAGGAAGAAATCTGCCAAATGAAGCAAATGATAGAGAAAATGATGCAACCTAAGAGCTCATTCTCACTAGACTCAATTTGTCCTAATCCATTTGACAAGAGTGTGAGTATGAAAGATTTTACAAAGAGGGTGGAATTCCCACAATACGATAAATATGATGGTAGTGGTGATCCACATGACCATGTGCGTCAGTTCTATACTATGAGCTTTGAATTCCATCAGGATGAATCCTATTTGATGAGGTTGTTCCCTAGGAGTCTTAAAGGACAAGCAATGGAATGGTTTACCAATATCACTCCTCCTGTCAAGACTTTTAGAGAACTTGTTCATAGATTCGTTCAACACTTCGCATATAATCTGTCAAGATCTGTTACTATGTTGGACCTATGCAACTTGAAACAAAATCAGGGGGAACCCTTTGTTACCTTCTTGCAAAGGTGGAGGAGACAATGCTCTCGGTATCCTAGGACGATCCATGAGGATGAAAATATTGACATACTTGTTAGTAATTTGGTGCCTGAAATGAGATATGAGATCAAAAAGATAGTCTTCACTTCCTTTGATACCACGATTGAAACTGCATGCTGCATTGAGGATGTTCTAAAAGAACAAGGCATTTTGTCCATACATAACAATAATACCAACAATAGTCAACAAAACAATAAGGATAAAGGGAAGAACAACAATTGGAACAAAAACAAACAAGTTGTCAATGGTGGAGTTGTGGATTCTTCCCAATCAAGAGATCAAAGTGTTCTTAATTTGACTAAGGTTGTGCAAGCAATGAAGCTTAATGCACCTCCACAACAAGAAAGTAAACCAAGATATCAGGAGAGGCCCAAAAACCAGAAGCGGAAATTTACCAAATTGGGTGACTCATATGAGGATATTCTCAAAACTCTCATTGCTAACAACTTGGCACATCCTCAGGATCCTGCAAAATTTCACATTCCAGATCCTAAGCCACATTGGTGGGATGACAAGGCATTATGTAAATTTCATAATGGCCCTGGCCATACTGTTGAAAACTGTTGGAGATTAAAACATATCATCCAAGATTTTATAGAAAGTGGAAAGCTTCAAATTGATGGCCTAAATACCAATGCTGATCATAAGGCTTTTAAGGAACCTTTTCCTAATTACGACAAGGGGGAAACCTCTAAATCACAGAATGGAAAAGCTACAATCAACTACACCTATACAGCGGCAAAAAATGTGATAAACATGCTTGAAGTTGTGGAGCCAAGTGTTAATATGATAAGGAGTAAGGACCTGCATGGTTATGACTCTCCCCCTATTTTTGACAATCAACTTGTTGTGGTGCTGAGAGGTCCTCATTCTAGGTTATCTTCCCAAGCCCTTAATGCTGTTACCAGGAGTCAAGCCCTTATTATTCTCAAAGGGCCTAGTTTAGGTCCATCCAACAAATCCAAGCAAGTGGCATCCAAGAATGTCACTATAAAGTCTGCCACTGCTCTCAAACCAAACTACAATATTGTAGATCAGTTACAGAAAACTCCAGCACAGATCTCAATCTTAGAGCTTCTAGAGTTGTCCTCTAGACATAAGAAGATCCTTGAGGATGCTTTGCGCACAACAAATGTCCCCAACAACATTGATATAGACCAATTCCAAGGCATGGTGAATCACATTACTAGCCCACATTACCTCTCTTTCTCTGAAGATGATGACAAATCCCTAAGCCATCCACACAATCTTTCCCTTCACATTGAAGTCATGATTCATAAAACCCGTGTCAGGCGCGTGTTGATTGATGGGGGTGTTGGGTTAAATATCTGTACTTTGAATTTGTTAAAAACTTTGGGCTATTCAGAGCAAGTGATCGACACTAGAAAGAAGATCACCATAAAGGCCTATGATGAGGCAGAACGAAGTTCTAAGGGGTTGGTTGTCCTTCCTGTCAGGATTGGCCCAGTTGAAAAAGATATCTTGTTTCAAATTGTTGATACTGGACCCCTTGCATACAACATTTTACTGGGTAGACCATGGATTCATGATATGCAGGCAGTGTCATCTACCTACCACCAGTGTGTTAAGTTCCCCTACAATGGAACAATTTGCATACCAGGGGATAACACCTTATCAATTAACTCAATCTCAACTAATGTTCATGTCCCTCTTAACCGAGCAGCAGAGGATTATGAAACAACTTTAGCAGACTGTCAAAACAAATTTAAGTCAGTAGACCTTGGCATGGGGGGGTATCAACTTGAATCTTTTGCAAAGATGCCTGTTTCCCCTAGGACATATGGAAAGCCTTCACAGGAGATGAAACCATCATCTTCAACAATGACACTATTTGACAAGTTTGTTGAATCCTCAACACCAATACAAGATGAAAAAGAGGAAGTAGCTATTCGAGATTGGATATACAAAGAGGAGAAATACCAGCACAATGACAATTTCTCCCCCTCTCCTAAGTCCTATGGGAGAGGATATACTTTTGTCAAGAAGATGGGTTATCCAGGATATGGTCCTCTTAGTCACAGGTTAGATGCTAGAGCCGAACCACTCAATCATGATCTTTTTGCATGTAAGTCTAAGAAACTGGTTGGCCTAGGCTTTATGAACAACAATAAATGCACTGTCCCCATTTCTGATAGGCGGGATAGTAAAGATGACACAAAATATGTACCAGATTTGACCAATCAACAAGACATAACAAATGATTGGGTACCTTCAACAAATCTCCTTTGGGAAGATTCAAGAGATTTAATAATTGATAGTCCTCCTATCTCATTTGCAATAGATAGTGACTATATGAATGCAAGATTGACTATGGATAGTGTCTCCATCCTAGCTGCAACGGATGGTGATAATTCAGATAATTTTGTGATTGAGCAAATTGCTAGAGGAGAGGAGCCTCTTCCAAATCTTGAGGCTTCTACATCACGAGGCTCCAACAATAATTTAGAAATAGACTCTCATGAGTTTGAATGGGATTCACTCTCAGATGCAACAGTTGACTTGGATATGGACGTTGTCCATGCTTATAGTTCTCAACCTGATGTAACTGACGAGTCATGTGTTAGATTAGAAGATTGGAACCCACATGTCACATTAGTAGACGATTCTTCGCTTGCTAGGATAAATTTTGATTTAGACACTTTAGAGGGAAACTTGACAGATTCCAATTCTACAGTCACCAAAGATGACACCACCTATATGGCTCCCAGACAGGTCATCCAACCTGCCCTTGTTCTTTAACCTTATTGATTGGTCTCAAGCGGTACCAAGAGCCTCAACTCTTGACATTTCACAATGACTATGAGATCACCTGCTATCTAAATGCCATTGAACCTATAGTCTCTTCCACCAGTGAATCGACTACCAGTATGACAGAACCTGACATCAAGTACCTTAGTCATAAGATAAAAAGAAAAGAAAAAAAGAATAAGAGTTCTAATGCCGAAAACCACTATGTGGCGGTGTCAGAACCAAAAAAAGTAAAAATAAAAGATGTATCCAAAGGTGAAAACCTCCCAGAGGCACCTACGGATGAGATACTTGATAGTCTCCCAAGCTATTTCTAGGACAGATCATCAGTATTGGTTGAACCTACAAAAGCTGTTAATTTGGGCACAGAGGAAGTTCCAAAAATTGTACACTTGGCTAAATCTTTATCACCTGAAGAAAAGAAAGCCTATACTGAGTTCCTCCAAAAGAAGGAAATTAACTTTGCATGGACATACTCAGACATGCTAGGGTTGGACACTAATCTCATTATGCATCATTTTTCCATAGCTCCAGGTGTGAAACCAGTCAAACAGAAGTTGAGAAAAATGCACC
>VDFB02369884.1:0-87169 GCA_007258455.2 Sequoia sempervirens | reverse complement strand
CTAAATGATTCTTTCAAATTCATCGTCTGGAGGATTTCACCTTGAAAACACATTTTCTTCACATTTGCCTTAGAAAATTTTAAAATTTCCCTTAGGAAAATTCATCAACCTGGTGCCCATTTGAAATCTTTATCTCAGAATCCTCGACAAGCTGTGGAAGACCTTAAAATCCATTCCTCATCGATAATCTTCAATACCCAGAAGAAAATTTCCTTCAGAACGCGTCGAACTCATGGGTGCACGACGAACGGGTTCATTTAATTTTCTTGAATTTTGAACCTTTGAAAAATAACTTTCAACAATTTATTTCATTTCTTCATCCCCTCTGAGAATTTTGTTGCTCTAACTTGAAAATTTTCATTGACCCTGTGCAGTAGGCATCATCTGACTTCTTCACTGGCAAATTCATCCATGCCTCTAAAAATTTTTATCATCCTCCAAGCCCAGGCGTATTTTCTTAAGGAAATTTTGTGCCTTAGAAAAATTTTGAATCACTTTGCATTTTGAATTTTGCCTTAGAAATTTTATTCAACTTCCTTCATCTAGCCTGTGAGGAATTTTTTATCAACTCATTTAGAGAAATTTCTCTTAGCATGCTTTGTCACCTTGGGCGCATTTAGCCTATCATGAAGGATATTATCTCTTAAATTCCCAAGCCCAGCATACTTCAATGCCTTAGCAATTTTTTACACACTTACCACCCTAGGCGCATTTCACACTTGAAGGGGATATCTACTTCCACGCCTTAGCCATTTTATTTCACCACCTTGCAGGCTTAGCATTTCCAACGCCCAAACAATTTTTACCTCCGCTCTATGTACCTAGGGCGCATTCAACACCTTGAGGAAGATATTTATTTCCATGCCTAGCATATTTTATCAACCTCACCTATACTTAACCACTTTTCAACTCAAATCCACTCTTTACTTGGCGCATTCAAAGGCTAGAGAGGAAAGTCAACACTAGAATAATTCCATCTTGCACAACGCCCAGCAACCTTCACTTGTCTTCATCTCTATTTGGGCGCATCTTACCCCTTGGAGTGGATGGGTGCATTTTAGTATGTGAGGAGGATAAGCATCTTCCAACGCCTTAACTATTTTGTCCTCATATGCTTTCTCTTGGGCGCATTTGAGCATGCATGGAGAACTTTTCAAACGCCACCTTGTTTTGACTTGTTGACTTTCCCCCTTTTGTCTTCACATGGCCTCTTTTGGGCGCATTTCAGTATGTGTGAAGGATGACTCTTGAGCTTCCTTATTTTTGTCTTGACATGGCCCCATTTGGGCGCATTTTGCTATGTGTGATGCATAAAACTCTTTGACTCCTTTGACTTCTTGAGAGGTGGGCACATTTTGCTGTGTGAGGTGAACAAAGCTCATACTTAGAAAATTTTTGCATGCCACTACCTTTAGCTGGGCGCATTTTGGCATGAGAGCAGGATGAACTTTTATACTTAGAAAATTTTTAGCATGCCATCACCTTGAGGGCGCATTTCACCTAGGCTGCAGGATAAACTCTGTTGACTTTTTGACTTCTTGGGCGCATTTCCTACTTGATGAAGGATGGGCGCATTTGGGAGGTGGTGGAGGACGAATTTTTAACTTAGCCATTTTTCCTTGAAGTCATCCACTTTGAGGGCGCATTTAGGGGTGCCTGTAGGATATTTTCAACACTTAGCAATTTTTATCACCTGTCAACTAGATGAGGGCGCATTTGAGGTAGGCTACAGGATATTGTCAACACTTAGGCGTTTTTCTTTCTTTCTGCCTGCTTCTCCATGCTTTGCTATAAATAGTAAGTCCCTTGATTTTCACACCTCAGAGGCTCAGATCGTTTTGAAATTTTAAACACTGGACCTTCATGACCTAGTTAGCCTGTTGAGACTGCTATTTTTAGTTGGCCTGCTATTTTTAGCCCATTTTTGAAGGTGGTTTGCTATTTATAGAAACTGCCTGCTTCTGATACTTCCACAACTCCGTTTGATTTGAAATTCAAATGAGGCGCTCCTCACCACATGACCTGCCTGCTGACATCGGCACATGCAACTGATTTGCTATTTTTAGCCTGTTTCCAAAATGACTTACTATAAATAGTAAGTGCTCTGTTTGTCTTCAAATTTTACCAGCAGATAGCCTGAAGGATGCTGATCGCGGTGGTTTACACCGGTTTTTGAAAATTCTGACATTTTACCCTTCTTTTTAGGTCCCGAAGCTGAAAACCCTAATTCGTTCTGCATGCATATCAAATGATCTCTGTTTGTTCTCGTTTCTACTGCATTGCGATCAACTCGTGATTCTGAAGTGCTGGGAGGCGGCTGCTGGGACGCACCTGCTAAAAATAGTAAGTTCCCAAATGAGTGGTTATCTCCATTTGCATGTCACATCACCGCGAAGCTCTCAAAAAACCCACAAGGAATCATCCGACATGTAAAGGAAACCCTGACATGCAAACCCTAAAAATAGCCTTGGAAGACTGAATTCTGAAAGTCGTCGTCTCACTTTGCATGTTATACCATCGCGAAGGTCTCGAAAAACCCAGAATGAATCTCCAGACATGCAAAGGAAAACTCTGCGTCTAAGCCCAGAAATCTGCTCCAGAAGCTGGACTGCTAAAAATAGAAAGTTATCTGTTTCAGCTCAAATTTTGCACGCAAGTAGCCTGATGTGCTCTGAACGCAGTGTGACTGTCGGAATTTCAAAAATGCTGAAAGATTGCCTGTAATTGCACACTTACTAAAAATAGTAAGTGACTGGAATCTGATGAAAATTTGTTGAGAGCCTGCTGGAAGCATACTGACAACAGTGTTAATCCTTATTTTCAATTTATTCACCACATTCGACCTCAAATTGGCTGGAAAGATGGAACCCTAATTTTCAGACTTAGCCAAAATTTCACATTAAGGTTCAACGGCGGGCACATCTCGGCAAGATAGACAGTAGAAAAGAGAGACAACGACAAAACGACCCAAAAGCAAAGCCAAAATTAGGGGGTCCCCATTTGCAATGGGGCAATGTGTGAAAAAGGTCACAATAGGAATCCGATCAATCTGGCTGCAAATTCATCCAAAAATAAATTCACTAGTGTTGAAGTAAGATTTTATCTAAGCCATAGACAATCCATAAAATTTATTTTGCATAGATTAAGAGGAAAATTACATTAGCAAACAAAAAGACTAAACAACATAAACAGAAGGTAAGTAAATGTGACCCGAAAACATGCTTCTAGAAATATTCTACTATGGAAAACTTGTACTTGGTGATAGGTACCTACTTGCTGATTGTAATACCCCTAATTCTAAGTATGAGTGCATCTTAGTCACATTACAAGCTTGGGTAAGATTTTGGACTTTCTCATAGTGTCATCCCTTTCCTTAGTTCCACACAACCCCACTTTATGTTTCCTTCCCTCATATTAGCCTTCGGACTTCTATCTCCCATTCATCTAGCACCCTAATTCCCTCAACCCCTACTTCACTACTCATGCATTCCCCTTCAAACCTTTGAGGGTCAGAAAACCCCACTAACACTTTTCTAGAGGGAGGTCATCATTAAAAATCCCAACCTACAAATCCCCAGACCCCCACTATATCGCATCCTAGCACCTTAGAATCCCACTCCCCAAACCCTTGATGTTAGGCCCCGTGAAGTTGTTGCTGAATTTTTGTATATCTTTGTAGTCAGCTGTTCAAACAAGCTATATTTGTAAACTCTTTCCAATAAAAAGAAAAATTATTCAGGGTGTTGATTCTTATCATCAAAAACAGAAAATTCAAAAATCCATATCCTACGTTTGAGGAGTATGAGCAGATGCCTTCAAACATTAGTAATACTGTATTTGAATAGAAGTGATTAGTCTTCTTAGTAAATAGACTCTAGTTGTACTTTTGTAGCTTCAAAAAGGATAGAATCCATTAGCATATGTTTACCAAGTCAATTTGCTCTGATAAGGAACCATGAAGACTTGATGATGAATCATACTTGATAATATCATAATTCACAAGAAATAATAATGCCCTCCTCTAAGTATATGGCATCATGCCAAAACACTCAACTGTAAATACTAGAAATAACTTTCAATAATAAGTTAGCTCAAAACTTAAAATCAATGATAGTCTTATGCTTGTCACAGAATCTGCTGCAATATTTTTAAAAGGGAAGAAGGAACAATGTCAAAAATAATAAAAGTTATTCCAACCTTTCCAAGTCCCGAAATATATTGGAAGGATATCTATTCTACAAACTTAGTATTTTAAAAATATTGCCAGGGCACTAAATAGAAAAGCAAAATATAAATGATAAAAACATGGAGAAGAAAGCTCACAGCATAATGAAGATCCCACCGTTTTGCTGCTATTACAATGCTCCTCCGTGGCATTACTGTTCCCTTTGTGTTTATAAGATCAGATGTGTCTGGATAGGGTGGTTTCTTCTGGGAGACTACATCTGTAACTGGGTTCCAGTAATAATACTGTTCTGTTTCACAGCAAAGAGAATATCCACAGGCCCATTTCCTCTATCAAAACCTAAAAATATTAATTTAATAGAAAATATATAGATCTACAAAAAATACAACTTTGGTAATCAAACCCTTTGCAATTAGTTGTGTTACCCTTCTACTCATATTAAGAAAACAAAAAGTACAAGCAATATAAGCTGTGAAAGGGTTGAATTTTCAATGTTTGTGTAAGAACATATCTACATGATGAATGTTGATATATTGTGTCATATATTTCATGTTTGTTGCATTTGAAAGCATGCAAGATCAACATTTCATTTTTTACTTTTATTTTTTTCCAAGAAAATTAGCTTTTAGAAAATATCAATAAAATGTATAACAGATGCAAACTCCAAGATAGCCTATATTCTACAAATCCCCAACCTAGATACTAATATCTATTCAACAAAACATTTTTTCATAAAAAGATATCACAAGATCAACCAAAGTTGTGCATGTATCTAGAAATTGAATGTAGGCTACAAATAGAGCATGTGCCCAAATGCACCACATATGTTAAGAAGATAAATTATTCAAGAGAATTTGCACACTTATCACCATCTTCACAAATGAACACAGAAAAATACTAGAATAAGAATGTCATCCTAAAATGTGTACTGATTTGATAAATCTACAGAATATATGTAGACCTGACTTTACAAAGCATAGAAAATAGACTCATTTTGAATAAATTTCTCGATCAAAAGGTGGAAATCCTTCAATGTACACCTAATGTCCCCATTTTGTGCAATTTTATTTTGCAAACAATTAGCTAGTTTTTTAACCCTTCCTAAAGTGGTCTGCTTAGGAGAACTCCAAAGTTCTTGGAGTGTGCAGATTCAGTGTTGCAGGGTTTTATTCATGGTAATGAGCTCAATTGGCAATGTGGATCATCATGACACCTTCAGAAGTAGTTTTTGACTTTTGGGGAGCTCTCCAAACTTCTTGGACGAGCATTCTATTTTTAGTAAGTCATCGATTGACTCTAATCATCATCCCAAGTCTATAGTATCATGTTGGGATGATCAGAGTTTGTTTTTGATGCCACTTTAGTGCTTTTCACAACTTAGATAAAATTATATAAATATTCACTTAAGTTTCTAATGTTAAAATATTAAAGTGAAAACCTTAAGTGTAATATCTCTTTTAAAGGATGTTAATGTGCCTCAAATGTGGGCACCTAGGGGATTAAGGGTGTCTTTACACATAAAAAAGTATTATGTGTTTTTTTAAAAGCTCAATTTGGTGAAAAATGAATTATTATATTTTCAAATTGAATATTTTCCCTTCAAAAAACTATATAAGAAGGATGTGGGCTCATTTGAAGAGTTAGATTTGTGAATTGTAATGTCCCCTTCTCATCAGTGATCTGTTTTGACACTCATCAGCCTATTCCAGAAGCCTGTAGGCTCGTTTGAGGTAAAATTAGGGTTTCCAGTTCTGAGATTCTATGACTTTTAAGGGAGTTTACTATTTATAGTAAATTCTAATTTTGGCAGTATGAAGATTGTCAACTTTCGGGACTTCATTTCTAGTTGGAGCAATTATCTGAATTCAAGTTTTGGCTTCTAGAAGTTGTATTTGGTGAATTTCATAAATAAAGGCATTAATATTTTAAATTGCAGTTGACCCCTTGGCCTAGGAGGATAACTTCAAGTTGTGTTAAAAGGTGGTCATGAAGGGGGACACCTTCATAAGCTTTAAATATTATTAAAAAGTTTATATGCCTTGAAAAGGGGGACGCCACACTTTGAGGAGTGATGTTTTAAATAAAGTGAAATTATATTATTGCAAAAAGGGACACCACTTGAAGGTTATTTGAATTCTTGGAAATTTGAAGTCTCATGTGACTCTTGGCGTTCTTTCTTGAGGAATTGAAGAGTCTTCCACTCTTCTATAAAATGAATGCTTTGCTCCAGCCTTGGTATCCATGAATTATGCTAATGTTATGCTGTCGAAATGACAATTGAACTATTGCTTCAAGGAAAGCTTACCTCCAAGCCTCTTGTCCAATTTCGTGTTTGAAAGATAACACCTAGTTGGCCTTTTTGCTGCTTATCAAATCAGACTAACAGTTTGAGCTCGACAGTTTAAGTTTTTGATGAAATTTCCAGTTTTAAAGTTGCTGATACAGTCACAGCTGAAAGTCGAATTTGTATACAGCTTTGTGAGTAATTTTTATTTTGTTCTGGGCATCCGAGAATCTGATTTCTATGCTTTGGGCGACCCCTTCCACAAGTTTCCAGATTTTTATTTTGAGTTGCTGATTTTTAATGACAAAATCGCCCCTCAAGGAGGGTCGTACCATTCTTGAAAGCATTGGAATTCGTGCTTGAATTATATGTTGAGTTTTGGTGCTGTTTTGTGATCTGTTTTTGGGCGCCTACCTCCTAGAAGGCTTCTGCAAAAGACATCACTCAATTCGGAGGTAATTTGGTGAAGTTATGAGCATTTAATTGGTTTCACAGTTGCTGGTTATTCATTTCCAGAATTGTTATTTTACATCAGACTTGTTTAAGTTTGAATCTCCAGTCCTTTCTTCATCATTTATTGTTGATGTCTAACATGGAATCATCCAGTATCATGGTACATTGAATCTATTGTAATTTTCATGTAATTTGCAGCTCTTTTTCCATATTGTAAGACTGTAAACAGTAGTACTGTTCCAGTCCTTTATTGCTGCAATTCTTTCTTTAATTTCACATTAGTACCCCTGGATGGTTTACCGCCAGTGTGGATAATTGGATTTGTACTACTCTTGTACCCACTCTCAAGTGGTGAATCCCCACTCATAAGTCGATGCCTGCCGCAACAGACGAAGTGTTTTAATTGTAGTCTTTTCCCCCCACTGTTTGGTGGTAGTGTGGAAATTCTCTTATGGCTGGTTATCCGCCTATTAGTTTTCAGTTTTCAATTAATCACTCCGTCATATGTTAGCACCTCGCCCTCAATGGGATCTTGAGTGCACATTCTTGACGTTGAGTTTGTTCCATTTTCAAGTACTATTCATTAGTTGCTCCGCCATATGACAACACCTTTCCTTCATCGGGATTGAGTGTGCATTCTTGGCGTTGAGTTTCTTTTAAGCTTGGATTTCAGTTTGATGCTAACGCTAATCCAGTTGGCTAGTGCTGGTTTATGTTGTGAAAATCTATCGAAAAAATTGGTTAGCATATTTCATGAATGATATTGTTATGCTGCTAGAATGAACCTAAGATCTTCCAAAGCTTCTTGAGGATGAAAACACTCTTGGAGTTGCTGGTTTCATGGACGAAAAATCCTCTAGCTAACTGGTGTGGTTTCATACAAAGATCATCATTGTGCTACAGAGAAGAGTCTTCCAATTTGTTGCAATTATGAAGAGTTTTGAAGGGTTTTTTGAATAAAGTTTGTGATTTTCCTATGGAGCGAAGAAGATGGAGATTATCTTAGATTTTTGGTGTATGAAGATTACTTTCCTTGCTATCCGTACATGTCCTTGACATGTTTGCCATACCTTGCATCACGTGGAGCAAGTTATTCACTCAAATGGCTGCCTAAAATGATGGAAAATGATCATGAGACCAAGCTGCTGTTGTTGGTAACAAATCCTTGTTGGTTCATGGGATTTTAGGAGTTTGAGAGACCCTAAGTGTTGGTCATACAACCTAGGTGTAGGCTATACATTGCAAGTATGAGGCGTGTGAGTCCAAACCTAAATCGCTTATCCTTTTTTGTGTTTTCCATCTTGGTTGGAGGCATTTGGGAATATAAGTGTTGATTTCATTCCTTTAGAGGCGAACTTTCCTAGTTTCCAAAGAGTTTAATGAAATTTGTAGTGATTTTTATTGCTGCTACAGTAATGACAGAGACATAAAACTCAATTTGTAACTCAGATCTACAAACCTTTGTACTTTGTAGTATGTGGGTTTTCTTTGGGATAGGTTTTGGAGTATCCTTTGGTGTTTGGAATGGTTCTTTGTATTTTGGAGTGTTGCATAGGCATATAGAAGTGATTGTCTGTGTGTTTCAAAGTTTTCAGATCTACACCAGCTTTCCTATTTATCCATTCAAGGTATCATATTGTTCTTTCATAGTTTGGTTTGTTAGGTGCTTATTCTTTGGCAATATTGGGGATGTTACAGTAGTTTGATTTACGTCAACACTTATATTAGCAGTTATTCAACGTTAATATTGCATATGGACTAATCTTGTAATCCTTCAAAAGGTTATCTTGTAAATGCTGGATGGCAGTACTGCCAATGGGTTTAGACTTTAGACTTGATTTTGTTGATGTACTTACCCCACTGAATAAGTGGTTAACTTGTAATAAGCTTTCCCACTGAATAAGTGGTTAAATTGTAATAATTTTTTCCACTGAATAAGTGGAGGTTTTCACCACTAAAAAGTGGAAGAAGCTTGTTTTCATTTCCAATATTTTATATGCACTCCACTAAGAAAGTGATATTGGCTGGCTTGCCACCTAGTGCTTTACTTTCAATTGCTGCAATTTATTTCAATATAAAGATCCTTTCACTATATGCTCTCACCTTGCCCATCTCGGGAACTAGCTGATCAAAAAGTGGAAAAGATGTTGTATTGTAATCACACTTTCAATTGGTGTAAATTTCAAAAAAAAATATAGGGTGGTTATTACAATGGTATCAGAGCTGGTGATTTCGCTATCTTAAGCTTTTAATCTTGTTATGCAGCTGCAATTTGTTCTCTATAATTGAAAGAGAACTAAGATACTACAATAGATCAAAGAAGACAACCCTATCAATCGCCACAAACTCCATTAGAAGAAACTTTTTCAGGTGTCCTAGCAGCCCATCAAAATCCTGTAGAGGGTTTCAAAATTTTGTCAGGAAACATGTCAAAGAAATATGTGGGCATGGTCTAACAGAAATTTGATGCCATGCTTGACATGATGTCACAAATGGCCAAAATGAATCAGAATGTTCCTCAAGCCTCTCTAGTTTAGAATGGAGAAAGTACTTCTAACACCATCAATAGACAAAACAATAATGGGCACATCGTTGGGGCTAATGTTGGGTCTGTAACAAGACCTCTCCAACCTACATTCCCACATAGGGAGGAAGCTCTAGTTGTTCCAAAGGCCCAAATTTTGATAGTTGATGAAGTGAGGACAAGCTATGTAGATTTTGTGACCCTCTCAGCTAAGATTCAGGACGTTTTGTCTCTGGATCAATTTATGAATAAAAGGAAGAGAGGTGGTGGAAGGGTAGAGAATAGAGGTCATGTTGTGCAAAGGAATTATCAACAAGCTCTTGGAAAGGTGACTTGCAAATTTTGATGAGATGATAAGCACACTACTCATGCTTGGGTCCAAAAGTTGGACAACTTTTTGTCCTTAAGACCAATGCTGGAAGAAGGGGCAATAAAATTTGCCACATTGCATTTGGACGAAGCAACCCACAAATGGCAGTACCACATCTTGGTAACCAAGGTCATAACCTCATCACCACTTACGATGAGTTTTACCAGTAACTCATTGAGAGGTTTGACAAAAAGGATCCTAAGTTGCAATTTAGAGCACTTGCATAGTTGAAAAAACATGGAACAGTGAATACTTACATTGTTGTTTTCCAGAGAATCCCAATAATGGTGCCTAACATATCAGAAAAAAGACTTGTAGTCCTTTCCATTGAAGGGCTAACTAAGCCACTTAGTGGGTGGGTTAAAGCCTTTGACCCACCATTACTTCAAAAGGCAATCACGAAGGCAAGGAACATGGAGTTTGCAATTCCAAAAAGTAAACTCCCACCAAAGACCTTCCAACATGAAAAAGAAAAGAAACATTTTAGCAAGGAGTCTCAACCCCACTTCAAAAAAAGATAATGACCTCTGAAATAGGCTAAGGAAAAAACTACGGTTCACATGTAAGGAGCCATGGGCCAAGTTTGTCATTTAGAGGTACATTCAGCTGATGAATCTAAATCAGAAAAATCAGAAAAGCAAATTGATTTGGAGGAAAATGAGGAGGAAGAAGAGGCAATCAAATTTGCTACATTGCATTTAGATGAAGCAGTCCACAAATGGTGGTACCACGTCTTGGTAACCAAGGTCATAACCACATCACCACATACAATGAGTTTACCAATAAGCTCTTTGAGAGGTTTGACAAAAAGGATTCTGAGTTACAGTTATAGAGAACTTGCACAGTTGAAGCAGCAAGGAATGGTGAATGCTTACATTGTTGATTTCCAAACACTCTCAATAATGGTGCCTAACATATCAGGAAAAAGACATGTAGTCCTTTTCATTGAAGAGCTAACTAAGCCACTCTAGGGGTGGGTTAAAGCCTTTGACCCACCATTACTTCAAAAGGCAATCAAGAAGGCAAGGAACATGGAGTTTGTCATTCCAAAAAGTAAATTCCCACCTACGACTTTCCAACACAAAAAGGATAAGAAAATTTTTAGCAAGGAGTCTCAACCCAAAGATCTCCCTTCAAAAAAAGATGATGACCTTTGAAATGAGCTAAGAAGGAAGAAACTATGCTACACATGTAAGGAGCCATGGGCCAAGTTTGTCATTTGGAGGTACATTCAGCCGATGAATCTGAATCAGAAAAATCAGAACAGCAAGTTGATTTGGAGGAAAATGGGGAGGAAGAAGTGACAGAAGAGTCTAAAGAAGTAAAAGAACATGAAGGTACTCTTGCTCAGCTATCAAGTCTACAAAAGAATGATTATTTCAACGTTAGTGGAATGTTGAATGGGCAACAAATTGTTGCTCTTATTGATATAGGTACTACACACGACTTCATTGATGGAGTTGTAGCACGAAGAGGGCTCAAGATTGAAAATTTTGAGAGTTTAGAGTTAAGGTTGTCGATGGATTCACTATGTCTTTCTCAAGAAGGATTCCATGGTGAAGTCTACAATTTGGCAACTACGAAGTCAATGATAATTTCTATGTGGTGAGCATTGGAGACAGTGATGTTGTTTTTGGCATCCAATGGCTTTGTTCTTTAGGTGTGATCACCTTGAACTTGAAATCAATAGAGCTGAAATTCCAAGATAATGGCAAAAAGATAGTGTTAAGAAGAATGTCCAAATGAGGATCTCGCGTTATCATATGCAAGAGGATGGAGAGAATGTTCTATCATGGGAAAGAAACAAAGACAAGAAGAGAAGAAAAATGGCACAAACAAGAGGGTGCAAACAACTTCCAACTCTTTGATAATACTCCCTTTGACTTGGATGCAGAGCTAACATTTTATAATCCATTTTTTGTGATGCATGTTGACAATAACTGGGAAGAAAATCAAGGGGATAAACTCATGGGATTAGAAGAACAACTTCCTCGTGATGATTTGGATCATCATAGGATAATGATAGACTTTGTGGGATTGCCATAGGGAGAGGAGTACCTAATATGATTTAGAGATTGGTTGTGTGCAAAGCATTAGTGTTGAAACTTCATGCATCATCAAATTCTCTCTAGAAAAAATTCACATGAATATCAGAGTAGTGCAGCATAAGCTTGGTGGAGCTACTTTCTTGGTAAGTATATATGCAAAAGATCATCAACATGGGTTATTGGAGATAATGATGATGGGAGGAATGTACCATGGGAAGTTATGGATAAAATTTCAGAATTAATGTTGTCTACTTTTCAAACAGCCATCATATGATTCCATTTGTATACGTACAAGTGGATTGGAGAGAATTTAAGCAAGAATTGGTGCATTGCTCAACTAGTGACTCTTGGAAAGGTATTTTCAACTGATAGAATGATCAGATTTCTCATTTTTGCCAAAAGTTTTCAATTTTTCTACAGTTTTTCCTCTTTTAGGGTGTTGATTTTGAGAGAATCAGATTGTACGTTGAATTTCAGTCTTGAACAGGTCCAAGTTCACGCATTTTTAGACAATGTGGTCATTTGAAAAAGTTAGTTTATGGTTTCAGATGAAAGGGATGAGTATTTCAACTAACCAAGTCCTGTATTGGATGAGAATTCAAGCACCAAACAATTGTCATTTCTTGTTGTCAGCTTGCATTTGTGGTTTGGAGAGCTGTAATGTCCCTTATTAAAGTTGCCCTAGAAACGAAAGAAATGCACCAATTCACTTAATGTGTGAATATTGTACTTTAGTATAAATTACTTTAAGAGACTTTGTTTTAGAGATTTGTGTATTGGTTCAATTTTAGAATAGCATATGAAATAAATACAACCAATATCAAACATTCATGATGCAAAATCACATAAATCCCTATTCATCATAGTTATCCATAACTTATTGTTGATGTGGTTTTTATGACCATACCAAACAGCAGAACAAAATAGTCCGAAGGCTACTCCATTCTCTCTTGATCAAAGTATTCCCTGCGCTAAGATTGCGAGAAAGTTCGCACGTTCAACTCCAAGGTTCCTTTAATGCGAATAGACCCAGTTCGGTTGATGTGTATTTGCTGTGTTCTTACGAGGGGACTTACACAATTGTTCAGACTTCTTGCAGTTAGCAGCGGGTACGTGGTTTGAAAGGGATTCCTGCGCGTATGATTTGGCAATGTAGCTTGTTTTCCTAAAGCTAATCAGGAATGTGCGGAAAAGTAAAGGGTATAAGGCCTAAGAAACTTATGTTCTATTCTAAATGCAAGATATGTGGGGCTTTGTTTCAATAGACTTCAACCAAATTTCCCCTAGCCTCACGTCGGACAGCCTCGGTAAAATCGGTGCAATCTTCAAGGGGATAGCAAAAGATGTTCAAATTATGACTCAACATGCATACACCATCACAACGATGCATATAAGCATACAAATCACAATTGAAGTTAAACACAAAATAATTTCCAGTCGACCACGCAAGGCGAACTTATCATCAACAAGTTGCTAGTGGTATGGAATAAAGAAGCTACCTCAACAAAAATACCACACATCAAAGTAAACTACTTGCATGAAATTAAGCTACTTGGATACGAAAGGAAGGAGAGACCTTGCTAGCTATTCATGACAAGACGAATTCCACCATCAATGAAAAGATCTATTATCATGAAAAGTGTTACACAACAATCTCCCAAAAGTTCTCAAAGGGAAAACTTTCTTTCTTCTCCACACTATGCTAAGCAAAATGACTACTATACTCTACTATGCAATCTCTCCAATCTCTAGCTCTAATGCTAATGCCTGTTCTAATGTTCTAATGAATTACAAATGAGGGGGACTCCCCCTTTTATAGCTAGCCAAGTCCCAAAAGACGGCTAGGGTTACAATTAATAGAGTGGCCAGAATCGTGCCACCTCAGCCCTAACCCTAAAAACTGCCAGAATAGGGAGTGGTACATTAAATGAATCAAAGATTCCCACTCACTCCCATAAATAGTAAATGTAATAAATGCTCCATATTCAGTCTTCTAGAAGATCCTCGTCCAGTAGTGTGTTCCCATTGGCCTTCTCTCTGACTGCCAACTCCACGAATCTGCGAAGCACAGCCTCAACCTCATGAACTGAAATCGGTGGAACACAATCTAACTGAAACTCTAATACTGTGACTGAATGCTCATGCCTTGTACAAGATTTTCTCCAAGCAGTCAAGGAGTCCTGCGTGTTCTGTATCAAGGTGGAGAAAGTAGCAGTATTCTCAAAGTCATCCTGTACAAAGGTCTTAACATCTGCGAAGAAAGGCACCAGCAAACCCCTCAAATTATCAAAACTTATCTCATCCGGATTCAGCCGCTTAGCAAATATGGCCTCAAAGGTGTTTTGAACTCCATCTATAATGTTGGCCATAGCCTTATGTACTCTAGCTGAATCCGCATGTGTCGCATCGAAGAAACCGCGCCCTGTGATTGCCGAAGAATACCACCGAGAGAAATCATATCGGTCATTCGCTTGAATGACGCCTCCATCAATTAGCAACTGCAAAGGCACATGCCTCAATGCCTCAAAACGCTGAATTACTCTGCTCTAATAGATAGAAGCATCACCCCAAGCATGATCCACTGCCTCCATCCGTGTCAAAATACTAGAGGCTTGCTGAAAAGCAAAAGCAAGGTCTTCCATAAACTTCTCGGTCTCAGCACGAACTCCTGTAACCCACTTGTCTGCCTCGTGTGCCATCTTTCCTAACTCTACCAAGCCACTGATTGATTCCCTAGGAATATCTGCTAGAGGCTCTATCACTGGTACATCCTGCCCTCGAGAACGAGACAACTGCTGAACATATCCAATCAAGGCCTTGTATTCTCGTTTCAACTTTTTATATTTCCCTTCCTTCCTGAATAATCTGTCCTTGAGGGCAAGGAAGGAGTTATCACACTCCTCTACAATCTGAGCACCAGTGGGGCGTCCCAAGTCCAAAGTGGTGACCACATAATTCTCAGGAACTGCTTCATTCCGGTCACACTCAACTCGAGGAACAGCAACGTGGAGAGTACGAGAGCCATCCTCCTCAGTGGATATCTTCGAAAATTTTCTTGCTTTCTTCTTCTGTGGAGGTGCACTGATCCTGTTCAAGAACTCCTCCATCTCAACCGCTGGATCAGTTTCCTCACTAGGGCTTCTTCTCATTTTGTACTTAAGCCAATCGGGCACCTCATACTGTATGTCAACGGGCTGCTGCTCCTGTGCCTCTACTTCTCTAACTTGTTCAACTTCTTCATCATTCTGGCAAGGCTCATCGTCCTCAATTGGCTGAGTATCACCTGACACTATATCATCATCATCATTCATGGCCTCCTCTAATTCCTGCTGAAACTGAGGGTCAGTAATAGTCCCCTCATCATCCTGCTGATCAATCCTAACAGGTACATTGGCACTCTGGCCAATTGACTCCCTCCGTGGAGGCTGAATATCATCCTGACTACCTGATTCACTGCAATCCTCTGAAAGAAAAGACACCTCTCAGATACACGGTTCCAATGGTGTTGTAATGTGGAGGTTCTGGCTAAGTAGGTTCCTGTCTAACTATTTCCTTCTTCCTGGACTCTGGACCTCGTGTGATCTGTTTCTTTCTTCCTGTGGTGGGCGTCCTGTGATCTCCCATCATATTGTAAGTCAAGGCAATTGACCTACTCTTTAACCTGTTTACTCGCTTATCAACCCATGCTCTAGTAAATGTCATGACAGGGATAGAAAGAGTATCCAAATCTACAACCTCGGGCTCTGACCAATCGGGAGGCGGAAGTGGAGTATCCCGAACTGCTGCATAATCCGGATGAACATCCATATCCTCATTGACCTGGTTCGGAACTGGCACGACCTCACACTCCCTGATCAGAGTAATCGGCAACCTAGAGAACATTCTCTTCCTTACTTCAATTTCATCAACTGCATCAGCCCAATAATCTTCTATGGTGGCCTTATGTTTAAACTCCTCTGACAACACCCACTTGATGTTATGATGCGGGTCATAGTGTTGTCGACTTGTATGATATGAGAAATGATAAAATTGAAGCTCACTCTCATCCTCTCTAGCTGCCTGTATCGAAGGACACACCTCATCTGAGTTGCCCATTACAATTGGAAATTCTACCCCTCCCTTTTTCTTCTTCTTTTGGATTTTATCAAAGGCCAGCAACTGCCTAGATATCTCTAGCATCAATATTCTATCTATTGAGTACTTAGGCAGCCTATAAGGGTATGATGAGAAACCTTGCAGCCTAACATAAGAGAATCTCGGAAATTGTACAAACCAACACCCATACCTCTCAATTAGTTCTTGGGCATCCCTCGAGATTCTATGATGTAACCGCTCCTGAAGCAGCCTCGTGATATACATGGTGAAGGCATCGTTGACACGCGAGTAGTGGGTTGTGCTTGCCAGATGCAACTGTGGACAGGCATCATATATTTTAAACTGGTGGGAGCCACAACCAACAGGTTCCTTGTAACAGATCCCCCTGTACTTCGTCATCCGTGCCAACATGTAGATAATGTAGGAGCTCATGTAAAATGTCTTCGTTCTTCGGAGGCCCAGGAGCTGCTCATGTAGATTATCACTTATCATTTCGGCCCAATTGACATAATCTTTGCCTTCCAGCACCAAGTTGATGTAGTAAAACATCCAAGGTTCAAAGATGAAGCATTGTGCACAACCACCAACCCTGCTCAGCATCATGATGAGGTCACAATATTCCTGCTTCAAGTCGTCCGCTATGATCTGCTTGGGCAACTTCGTACGAGAAGCCTTAGGAGTGCTCATCCAGTGGGTGTTAATTGTATCCATGCATCTCTCGAAAGCAGAAGCATACATCCGCTCCGCTCGCTCCCTGGATTTGTAAATCATGTTCTTGTGCACCGAGATCCCGAAAGCTTCACCAATGGCTGCCGGAGTAAGATTGGCAAGCACTTGGCCATCTGGTGACATGATCGACCGGTGTTCCTTCTCGTAGCAATTAGCACACTCCATCATCAGCTCCAAGCACTGAATGGCTGGTGGGAAACCAGCAGCTGCATATAACCCACTTCGAATAATATTGTGTGAAGTAGTTGAAGGCCGATGACTTCCAATTCCAAACATTTTGTTCTTGAAGGTATCCAGGTTGACGGAGCCCAAATTGGTGTCTGTCAACTTGCCCAGCTTTGAAATGAATTTCAACTCTGGCATGAATGTCTTGCTCAGCTTCTTGATCACAGCTTGTCTTGAGGCACCATTGTCCTTTCCAGTTGTCCTCGCTTCAGCCATCTGCAAAAAAACAACATTCATCAGCAATTTAATTTATAAAAATGATACATGACATTACATAGGGGCTGCAGTCGTCTTCAAGAAGCTGCAATAACTTTCTTGTTTGCAAACCTCAGCTTCTTCTCTTGAATAAATTCGAATTCCAACACTTAGAACAAATTTCTAAGTGGACTTTGATGACTTTACTTCACTATCCTCAATCAGCAATTTGAACTTTAATAACTTCGTATCAGCAATCAGCAATCTCACACTTCGAAAACTTTCAGCAACTTACTTCACTGCAATGTGTCCCCTTCAACTGGCAACTTCTACTTCAGCAATGAATCAAATTTCAGCCACTAGCAAAGTCGTACCTCTAGCACAAGCAACTCTGAACTTCAGCAAAAACTTCTTTGACCAGCAAGGGCGTATTTCTTCAGCTGTCAAGGCGTCCACTAAGTTCAACCAAGATAAGCTCTAGCAAGTTCGAATTCAAGCTCCTAGCAACCAGCAAACTTAAGTCTTCAACCAGCAAGTGTGTCCTCCTCAGCAATGGCACTTTCTTCAGCAACTCAAGGCGTCACCCTCAACTAATCTCAGCAATCTCAACAAAAACTTTGAACTCTTCACTGCAATGCCTTACTTAGAGCAAATTTGCCTTCTTCAGCTGTGAAAACAAGTGAAAAACTTCTTCATTTGATAGCTAAAACTCGAATTCTGGAAGAAGCCATTTTTAGCCAGTGCCATTAAACTCCACTACTCCACTTCAAGAATTCGAATTTTCCCTCTCTGGTGTTTCTGACACTTGTCTCCAGTCGTCGGGAATCTTATTCTTCTAGAAACTTGACTTTGACTGGCATCCTTGAATTTGTTTTCGAAAATTTAATTTAATTCATCTTTTGAATCCACCAGCCGGAGCTCTGTCACTTGAAATTCGAATTTAACTTCTCCTTTGCTCTGAAAAAGTTCATCCTTGAAGAATTCAAACAAAATTATCTAGGCAACTGACTTCAGATTCATCGTTTGAAGAAAATTCATTTTGAAAACACATTTTATTCATTTTTGCCTTAGAAAATTTTAAATTCTCCCTTAGGAAAATTCACCATTTGAGCACTGATTAAATTCTTCACTGAAAAAGTGTCGGCGAAGTCTGGAAGACTTAGAAATCCATCTATCATCACGAACGTCCAGTACCCAGAAGAAAATTTTCTTCAGAATGTCTCGAATCTATGGGTACCCAACGAACGGGTTCATTCAATTTTTTGAATTTGAACCTTAGAAAAATATTATTTTCACCATTTAAATTCATTCTTCGCCTGCAATCATCCTATGTTGCTCTGACTTCTTGAAGAACTTGAATCATCTTGCATTATCATCGTCTCTGACTCCACTGCTGATAAAATTTGCTCGTGCTTCGGAAAACTTCATCACTCTGAGGCTCTAGGCGTATTTGCAAGAGGAAAATAATTTGCCTTAGAAAATATTTAAATTATCTCACGTTGAGAATTTTCCTTAGAAAATTTTATTTGCTCACTCACCGGTGTTGGGAAATTTCAACTTTACTTAGCAAAATTTTATCCATGCCTAGCACACTTTCATTGCTCACTTCACACTTCATACTCGAAAATATTGATTAAAAAAAACCAACGCCTAGGCAACTTCTCCAACACTTGGAAAATATTTTATTTTCTACTTGAGGCGCTTAGCACTTAAGGAAAAATCACGCCTTGAAATATTTCTAACACCTTGTGACTTTAGGCGCCCAACACATACGCCTAGCCAAATTTCTCTAAGGCCCACCACCTTGGGCGCATTCTACACATGATGGAGGATAACGCCTAGCTTTTACTTTGAGTTTACCACGCCTTGGCAAAATTTTCATCCCATTTACCATCCTTATTCACCATTTACTATCCAAACATGGGCGCATTTGAGCCTATCCACTGGATGATCTTTCAACTCCACCTTTTTGTCTTGACATGCACAAGTTTGGGCGCATTTTGGAGGGTGAGGACGAGCTTGTTGACTGTGTTGACCCTCTTCTAACCTTGGCGCGTTTTGATGTGTGTGAAGGATAAACTTTTTCCAATGCCTCAAGAGTGACTCTTCACCTTCCAAATTTTGTCTTCACATGCATGACTTTGGGTGCATTTTGCCCCTTGAGGAGGATAAGAAACTTTGACTTTGCTTTGACCAATTTGCTTTTGGGCGCATTTTGCCTTGTGTACAGGATAAACTTGCATCTTGGGCGCATTTTGAAGGGTGAGGCGGATTTCTCATACTTAGAAAAATTTTCAACTTTTCCCTCTTCAAGTTGGGCGCATTTTGGCCTAGCAGCAGGATGAAATTTCGTTGACTTTCTTTGACTTCTTCATCTTGGGCGCATTTTGCCCCCTGAGCAGGACGAACTTCATACTTAGCATTTTCTTGAACTTGCTTACTCACCTGGGGCGCATTTGAGCTAGGCAGAAGGATAAATGATGTTGACTCCGTTTGACTTTCTCCAATTTGGGCGCATTTTGCCCTATGTGGTGGATGAACTTTATAACTTTGAAATTTTTCACGCCTCCTCATCAACTGGGCGCATTTTGCCAAGCCTGCTGGACGAAGTTCCAGACTTAGACAAATTTTCTTGTTCCCTACCAGTATTTCATACCCTGCTATTTATAGTAAGCCTTCTCATTTTTGCACTTCTGAAGCTCGGATCAACTTGAAATTTTGAACGTAGCATCCTTATAACCTTGTTAACCTGTCGGCACTGCCATTTTTAGTCACCCTGCTATTTTTAGCCTGTTTCTGAAGGTGGTTTACTATAAATAGTAACCTCATGTTTTTGATAGCTCCCATGCTCCGATCGAGTTGAAATTTGGATGAGGCGCTCCTCACCACGTGACCTGCTGGCTGACACTGACGCACGCGCTCAATTTACTATTTTTAGCCAGTTTCCAATCTGATTTACTATAAATAGTAAGTGCTCCGTTCGACTTGAAATTTCACCAGCAGATAGCCTGAAGAATGCTGATCGCGGTGGTTTACACCGGTTTTTGAAAATTTTGACTTTTTACGCCTATTTTTAGGCTCCGGCTGGAAACCCTAATTCGCTCTGCATGCATATCAAATGATCTCTATTTCTCTTCGTTTTGTGGCACTGCGATCAACTCGTGAATCTGAACTGCTGGGAAGCGGCTGCCAAGACACACCTGCCAAAAATAGCAAGTTCCTTACTGAGTGAGAATCTTCGTTTGCATGTCACACCACCGCGAAGCTCTCGAAAAACCCATCAGGAATCACCCGACATGCAGAAGAAACCTCGACATGCAAACCCTAAAAATAGCCTCAGAAGGCTGAATTCTGAAAGTGGTCATCTCTTGCATGTCATATCATCGCGAAGGTCTCGAAAAACCCGAAGGAATATGGAGACATGCAAAGAAAAACTCTGCATCTGAACCCTGAAATCTGTCCCGGAAGCTGGACTGCTAAAAATAGTAAGTTGTCCGTTTTCGCTCAAATTTTGCATGCGAGTAGCTTGATATGCTCTGAATGCTATGTGACTGTCGGAATCTCAAAATAGCTGACAAATTGCCCTAAATTTCACACTTACTAAAAATAGTAAGTACCTTGGAATTCGATGAAAACCTGATGAGAACCTGCTGGAAGCATACTAACAACAATGTTAGTCTCAAATTTCAAGTTATTCACCTTACTTGACCTTGGACTGACCAGAAACGATGAAACCCTAATTTTAGTCTTGGTCAGTTTCACATTTAAACTCACTGACGAGCGCAACCCCTCGAAAGGCGGACATCAGAAAAGAGACAAAGCGAGAGAGAGAGAGAGGAAAACCCAAGCCAAAAGACCGGAAACGAGCAAAAATTTAGGGGGTCCCCATCTTGAATGGGGCGATGTGTGAAAAGGTCACAAACTTATCATGCTTGACCTGAAGTAGATCATCGCCTTTACCTCACTTCTCTAGACCCCATTGGAGGACGGACGCCTTACAGTGCCGAGGGTGCTTGACCAAGCTCCAACTGGACTCCCTTAGGGATCATTGCCATCTTGGGACATCCAACATGTGCTCGAACTTACCAGCCTTTCCCTCCCACAACCATCCTCTCCTCGGTGAGCATCAGCAAGAGAGTTTGTTGACTTTACCTACTCAGTTAGCAGTGATAATTTATAGTAGGAATTACTGAAATATCATTCTGACTTGATGTTTTTATTAAACAATAGACATGGAGATTAGTTAATGGATCAATTAGTGGTAGTGTTAGATACAGACACAGATTCTTCCTAATATGCACATTCAATTGAAATCATTAAACAAAAGAATATTAAATTGGCAATCATATATTATTCTTTAGATGTAGCACCAGTCTTTGTAATTTCTTATCATAGATATGTTATTCAGATTTTATTAACAGGTATTCATTTATCATGTTTTGTTGGGCTTCATAGCCTGTCACAGATTTGGGGTAATTAGTTATTATTTGTATTGCATAGAAAAAAAAATTGCAATGAATTTGCAAGATATATACATTTCCATTCTTATTAATCAAACTCCAATAATCTTCAGTGGTGGTTTAGAGATGAAGATGTCTACCTGGTTGATGGACGTCGGAAGTTACTGTGCCTGTATTTTCTTTCATGACTCCCATTTTTCCCATGTTGATCTCTTATGCTCGGTTGGGGGTCTTGTTGTGACCGTTTCCCACATTGCCCCATTCAAAATGGGGACCCCTAAATTTTGCCCCATTCTGGTCTTTTGGCTTTGGTTTCTCTCTCTCTCTCTCTCTCTCTCTCTCTCTCTCTCTCTCTCTCTCTCTCTTCTGCTATCCACTTTCTGAGATGTGCCAGTTCGTGAGCTTAAACGTGAAATTTTGGCCAAGTCTGTAGAATTAGGATTTGTATTCCTTTGGTCAAATCGAAGTCAAATGAAGTGAATAAATTGAAATCTGAGACTAACGTTGATGTCAACATACTTCCAACAGGTTCCCAGCTAAGTTTCATCAAATTCTGACAACTTACTATTTTTAGTAAGTGTGCAATTCTGGGCATTCCTTCAACATTTTTGAAGTTTCGGCAATTACACTGCATCTAGAACATGTTAAGCTACTCATCTACAAATTTTGAAGTGAAACGGACGATTGTCTATTTTTAGCAAATTTAGCTTCCGGAGAAAATTTTAGGGTTTATATGCAGAGTTCTTCAATGCATGTCTGGAGATTCTTTCTGGGTTTTCAGAAATCTTCGCTACGAAATAACATGTAAAGTGAGATAGTGATTTTCAAAGTTCAGCCTTCAAAGGCTATTTTTAGGGTTTGCATGTCAGAGTTTTCAGCGCATGTCGAGTGATTCTTTATGGGTTTTTCGAAAGCTATGCAGTGGTGTGACATGCAAAGTGAGATGATCAGTTTTCAAAGACTTAACTATTTTTAGTAGGTCCACTCCGGCAACTACCCAGCGCATCAGAACCACAAACAGGGCGCGGTACAACAGAAACGAAGTCAAACGGAGATCATTTGATATACATGCAAGTCAAATTAGGGTTTCCAGCGTCGAGACCCAAAAAAAGGGGAAAAAAGTCAGAATTTCCGAAAACCGGTGTATCCCACTGCGATCAGCATCTTTCAAGCTATCCACCGATAAAGTTTGAAGGTAATCGAAGCACTTACTATTTATAGTAAGGCATTTCAGATACTGGCTAAAAATAGTAAACCAGCGTCAAGCGCCAGTGTGAATGGGCAGGTCATCCGATGAGGAGCACGTCATTCAAATTTAAGGTCAAACAGAGTTGTGGAGGTCTCAGAAACAGGCAGTTGCTAAAAATAGTAAACCACCTTCAGAAATATGCTATAAATAGCAGGCCAGGTCAAGATAGCAATGTGAATGGGCTGACAAGGTCATGAAGGTCCTGTGCTTAAAATTCCAGATCAATCTGAGCTTCACAAGTGTGAAAATTTAAGGACTTACTATAAATAGCAGGACGTGGAGAAGCTGGCAGAAGGAAAGAAAAATGGCTAAGTTTGAACAAAATCCTCCTCCACCCCGAAAATGCGCCCTCTTCAAGGCATGAGATGAAATTTTTTCTAAGAGATACATCCTGCTCACTCATCAAAATGCGCCCACCTCAAGGAGATAAAGGTTGATAGAAAGTTTCTTGGCATTGGACTTAAGTCCACCTCTCTATGCTAAATGTGCCCAAGAGGAGAACCTAAGGTGGGGACAAGTAAAAAAATCCTAAGGCGTAGAGATAAGTCTTGCTAGACCTTCAAAATGCGCCCATGTCAAGAGAAGTAAAGTGAAAAAAATTCTAAGTGTTTAAAATATCCTCCTCAGCATGCTAAATGCGCCCTCATCATCAAGCATGCAAGAAGAATCTAAGGCATGAAATTATCCTCCTCTCACCTCTAAATGCGCCCATGCAAAGAAGAGGGGTCAAGGCAAGTCAAAGGCGTTGAAGGCAAGTGAAAATAAAGCTGGGAAAAGACAAATGGCATGAAGTTAGTCCTCCTTGACCCCTTGAATGCGCCATGCAAGATGAGGACAAATAAAGAATCTAGGGCATTGAAGTTAAGTCTTCCTCACAGGTGAAATGCACCCAACTTGCCTGCTAAAGGTAAGGATGAAAAAGATGGCAAAGGCATTGAAGTCAAAATCTTCCTCCATATGTGAAATGCGCCCAACTTGCCTTGAGGGTGATAAAAATATCTTAAGTCAAAGGCATTAGAGTTGAGTCCAACTTGGCATGTGTGATGCGCCCAAAGATGTTAAAAGGAAAATATTCCAAGTATTGAAGTTAATTCCCCCTTGATACCTATATGCGCCCATGCTAGGTGATAGAATATTTTTCCTAAGTGTTAATATTTAAATATCACCTTCCTTAGGAAAATACGCCTAAGTCTGATGAAGGGTGGTGAAATTTGTTAAGGCATGAATGAATTGGCGAGAGGAAGCCAGAAGGTGCCAGCTTCACAAAGATCATAAAAATTTTCAAGTCAGAGTAGGAAAATTCGCCCAAAGATGAAGATGAAGAATAAAATTGTTGGCAAAATATTTTTCTAAGGTTTAAAATTCAAAAATTAAATGTACCCCTTCATTTGGAGACACATGAATTCGACACTTTTTGAAGGGAATTTTCTTCTGGGTATTGGACGTCTGCGATGAGGAATGGATTTTAAAGTCTTCCACAGTTTGTCGAAGCCTTCAGGATGGAGATTTTTTATGGGCACTTAAATAATGAATTTTCTAAGGCGAAAATTTAAAAAAAAATCTAAGGCAAGGAATAAGTGATAACTAGATTATTTTTGATCACATTCCTGATGAAAACAATTTTCTTGAGCCAGAGTTGGATGAAATAGCAGAGTGAACGCCTCAACCCATGAAATGAAAAGGGAGCAATTGAATTAATAGTTTCACAGGGTGATTTCAAAGTGCTAAAGCAAAGTACGCCCAAGGAGTATAGGATGGATGAAATTCTCTAAGGAATGAAAATAGAAGCTCAAGTCTCCAGATGCGCCCTAAGAGGGTTGGAATGATAATGTGGAAATATTCTAAGGCGTGAGAAATTTAAAGGAAGCAAAGTTGGCTAGAGAAAAATGATGAACCCTATCGGATCTGGAAATCACTCAAACCTTGGGAGTCAGAGCATGAAAATCAGGTAAGTAAGATGAATTTATATTATGAGGTATTCTGATGCTCTTCTCCTTGTTTGTTTTGTAGGGTAAGCACCGAGGCCAGGGCATGATGACTTGAAGTGATGGAGCAAATACTCTAGGACAACACTCAAAAGAAGATGAAGTTACATGTTGAATCTCCTCCATGATATCTCATTTGCGAAGATGATGAAAGAAATGGTTGTGTTGGATGTTTCTTCACAAAGACCTAGTATGCACCCAATGCAATGAGGTAAGGGGCGAGGAAGAAATGCTCAAGTCTGAGATAAGAAGACCCTTCAGGATCAAGGGGTGGAGAAATAATTATCCTCATGCAGTTCAAAGTTAGAAAATGTCAGTTGAGAAGGGAACCATCATCGAGCACGAGAAAGAAGTTGCTGCCTTGAAGTCAGATCAAGAACGTGCCTGTTGAAGCAGTGTTGACCAAACTCAGTTCATTTGCGGTTGGAGAAGAATAGTGTGAACACGTTTCCAGACAAGAATCTTCTAGAAGATGGTGGCCATTAATTGCTCATTTATTGCCCCACTCCTCTTTGTGGCGGTTTTTAGGGTGAATCTTGTTTAGGGCTGGGGTGGCACGATCTGGGCCATCCAGCTGATTGTAATCTGAGCCATCTATTGGACTTGGCCAGCTATATAAAGGGGCATCCCCCCTCATTTGTACAAATGAGACATTAGATCATTAGAGAATATAGAGACAACTAGGTGATAGCTTAGAGGTAGCTTAGTATAGATTGATAGGATAGTTTGAAGAAGAGGGAAAGTTTTCCCTTTGAAAACTTTGTAAGAAATTGTTGTGAACACTCTCCCAATAAAAAGAATTTTCATTGATGATGAATTTCGTCTTTTGTTGTGAGTAGCTAGCAAGGTTTCTTTGTCCTTCTGATTCGAATAGTAGCTTAAAGTAGAGTAAACTTCATTTCATGCAAGCAGATAGTAATAATGGAATGTGGTGTTTGATCTAAGCAAGCTTCACTTATCCATACCACTAGCGGGCTCACTGATGGTGTGTTCGCCTTGTGTGGTCAACTGGAAACGTTGTGGACCTAACTTCAATCATAGTTTGAATGATGGTATGCGTCGTTGTGATGGTATCTTCATGTCAAGCGGTGGTTTGAATATCTGTAGTCACCTCCTTTGAAGATTGCACCGACTCTGCGGAAGCTGCCCGATGCAAGGCAAAGCAAAGTCTAGTTGAAATTTGCTGAAGTTGAGCTCCATATCCCGCACTTAGAATAGATTTAGACTCTCAAAACCCTGCAACCACTTTAAATTTAGTACTTTTTTGTTAGAATAGGAAAGTCGTGCTTCATTGATAAATCTAACGAATTGTGAAAACCCCTTCCTCTGCTGTTGAACAATTTCGTAAGTCCCCTTGAAATACCAGCAAATCACATCGAGCCAACTGAGACTATTCGCACCAAAGGAACCTTGGAGTTGAACGCACAAACTCTCTCACAATCTTAGCGTGCTAGATACTTTGATCAAGAGAGAATAGGGTAGTCGTTGGCGACTTTATTTTGTGTTGGTGCGGTCACGAAAAACATATCAACAGGTCTCTTTTAAACATCTGAAGCGGCGTGTACTTTCCATCCTTAGCATCACACCACTTCCCTTACTCGCTACCATCACATCCCTTGGCCACAAGTTGCACCCAATGATTGACATAGCTTCAAAGTCCATCAAAAGTTTAACATAATAATAATAAAACTTTTAACTTTAACTTTATTATATTTATGAAGAATGCTCATAATGTTTCATATGTTTATAAATTGATGTATATACACATTTATCAGGGGTTATGACAGTCCTCCCCTCCTGAATTTGCTTGTCCTCAAGCAATGTTCAAACTTGGATGCCTTAAGATCTCTTCACTTTCCCATGTAGAGTCTTCCTCAGGTAACCCTTTCCATTTAATTAAGTATTCGGGAATAATTTTGTTTCTTAACTTTTTATCCCTTGTGTTTAGGATCATTTCAGGCTCCAAAACAAGTCTTCCCTCATCATCAAGGGGTGGTAACTCTACACATGGGGTTACTTGCTACCCGAGAACCTTCTTAAGTCTAGACAAATGAAAAATATTGTGAATTCTGTTATTGCTAGGCAACTCCAATTCATAGGCTACTTCGCCTATTCTCCTGAGGACTTTGTACGGCCTATAAAAACAAGGCTTTAATTTCTCTGCACCACTTACTTTGATTGAAGATTGCTTGTAGGGTTGGAGCCTTAGGAAAACCAAGTCCCCAACTTCAAAAGTTCTTTCTATTTGACTCCGATCTGCATAATTTTTTTGTTGATTTTGGAACTGATGAAGATTATCTTTGAGAGCCTTCATTATATCCATGCTCTGTTGTACGAAGTCTCTGGCACCTGGCACTCTGCTATCTTGAATGACTAAACTCCCAAAGGAGATTGCTTCATACCCGTATAGGGCCTTGAATGGGCTCATCTTAATGGACATATGGAATGTTGTGTTGCAGCAGTATTTGCTTAAGTGCAACCATTTGACCCACGAGTTTTGTTGCCCTGTAACATAATTCCTTAAGTATCCTTCCAACCACTTATTGACAATTTATGTTTGCCCATCAGTCTGAGGGTGGTAACTAGTACTTGGAGTAAGTGTAGTACCGGTGAGCCGGAAGAGTTCTTGCCAAAACTGACTAAGGAAGCGACTATCACGATCACTGACGATATTTTGAGGTACACCATGCAGCTTGAAGACTTCCATGAAAAACACTTCGGCTATTTGCGTTGCTCTAAACTCGGTGGATACCAGAAAGAAATGAGCATACTTAGTTAACGGATCCACCACTACAAAAATACAATCCTTACCTTGCACTTTAGGCAATCCCGTAATGAAATCCATTGAAATACTTTCCCACTTTTGGTTTGGGATGGGTAGTGGTTGTAGTAAACCTACTGGATGGTTGAGTTCTACTTTATTCTTCTGACAAGTCATACATTCTTGAACATATTTGCCCACATCCCTTTTGAGGCCTTTCCATGAATATTGTTCCCTTATCTGTTTGTAAGTTTTATGGTGCAGGAGCACCTTGGCTTAACTCCATTTTGGTTTGTCATAAGTTTTGGCTTGTACCTGATCTTAGCCAAATCAGGGTGTTAATGTGTTTGATTTGGACCTTAGAAGGTCTTGTTTGAGTGTGGTGAGTTAATCATTAGGATTAATGTCATCTTAGTTATCTTTGTTGATTAAATGTTGTTTTTAGCTTGGGACAGCTTATGTTAGAATGCAAGTGTTAAATGTGTTCTAAACACATGGTCATTGTTAAAAAGATGCCAAGGGACAGTTAAGGAGTTGTTGGTTCAAAATCAGGGAGTTAGAGATCCTAAAATGTAGGATGATGGAAAGAGTTGCAAGAATGTTGCAAAGTTGCATGGCAACATTGTTAGGTTGCATGCAACTTATTTGTCATTGGGAATCCCTAGAAATCAGGAGTAAGTGCTCGATCAACTGCCCTTGAAACATGGTAAAGGCATCCCAAATAGATGTAATGGCTCGTAGAGAGCAGTTAGAATACTTGTAATCAAATTTTGGCTTTGTGTGAATAAAGAATTTCTGCATTTCATGTGTTTACCCGTGTGTCTTGAGAAGCAGAGTTAACAAAGGCATTGTATATACAGTTTTATCACTGTTTTTGTGTTCATTGGATAGTTTTGAGTGAGATTCAACTTGCATACAGGTTGCTTAGTGTCGATTTGCTGTTTCTAATTCTTAGTTTAGAGTGTAGAGTGTTAGTTTTATTTGTTTTGAGCAGTGAGATTTAGAATGGCTCCCCCATAAACTCTGTCCACGGGATCTTCCTGAGACTAGCAGGATATGGAAGGGGAGCCACACATTTGTAAATATTTAACAGTAGGCAGTGTAGGGAATCAAGCAAAAATTTGTAATCTCAAACCCTAGGCGAGCTAGGACTGCCCGGTTAGGAGTTTGAGAAAGGAAAAGTGAGGAACTTAGGCAGGGGAAGAGACCACTGTACGGAATCCGTACGGTTCCAGGTGGGGTAAGGCAAGGTCTTCACATGCCAAAGGGATTGAAACTTCCATCAATCCAATAGAAGTAGATCTAAAGGAGAAAGCAGTGAAACCCTAGGAATTAGGCCTAATTAGCCTATTTGTCCTTGATAGTAGGAAACCATTGTACGGATGAAACAGAGGCCTGACACCCTGTGAAAGATTTAAAGGACTGAAAAGGGTATCAGAAAGTGCCTTTTATTTGCTAGGTTGTTTGTCAAGTTTAAGAGCAAAAGGCAGAAAACTGACTGGTAAGGGCTAGTAGAAGTTAGGCCTCTTCAAGGCAAGATTTTGAGATTGGGTAAAGTGAAAGCTAAAGAACATCCAAGATGCATTCAATTGAATGTGAGATGCAAGGAGACAGTGTTTCCAACTCCCCTGCAAGCAGTTCAAGGTTGGTGATGAAGTTAGCACTTAGATCCTTCTAGGTGTTGGAAGAAGAATGTGAGTTCAAAGGGTGTTGAATCCTCCAAGGTGAAGCACAAGGAGAGTGACTCTTGTAACAGAGTTAGAGAAAGGCTTAGTTAATGACCTAAGCCAAATTAGGACCTTGAAGCCATCAGGTTCTTGGGTGAAGACTGAGAAAAGTTTACTAGTTGGTTAGTGCAAGCAAATCTTGGAGAATCATACACCATTTTATAATACCTTGGGTGCCCTACCAAGGGAGAATTGTGGTATTCCCTCAAAATTTTCTCCTTAATTTTGGAATGAGGCACAAGGAATATTCTATCTTTATACAAGATGATGTCTTCAACTACTTTAAACTCACTGTTGGGTGCATTTCCCTCAAGTATTTCTTGAGCCTAAGGGTCTTTGGTATATTCTGCAACAATGTCATTCTTCCAATTCCTAATGATGCTAGTGATTGCATTAATTTGAGGGTGTCTAGACAAAGCATCAACTACCACATTATTAGTTCCCTTAACATATTCAATATCAAAATTGTAAGCTTGTATCTTGCTCACCCACTTTTGTTGGCGGTCGTTCAAGACCTTCTGGTTCATAAAGAATCTTAAGCTGTTATGATCTGTCTTGATATTAAATTTGCTACAAACCAAGTATTGCCAAAATTTGGACAAGGTGTGCATGATGGCCAACATTTCTTTATCATAGATGGAATAACGTCTTTTTGTTTATGTAAATTTGCAAATTTCGAAAGTGGATGTTTGTTTTGCATAAGGATAGCTCCAATCCCTTCCCCTGAAGCATCGCATTGGAGTTCAAAAGGAAGAGTAAAATCTGGAATGGCTAGAATAGGACATGAACACACTGCCTCCTTGAGTCTTTCAAAAGCCTCTTGTGATCTTTCACTCCACTTAAATGCCCCCGCTTTAGTTAAGTCTGTAAGTGGGGCAGCTATTTTTGAGAAATTCTTGACAAAACGCCTGTAGTAGCTACATAGTCCTACAAACCTGTTGTGACCTTTTTCACACATTGCCCCATTGCAGATGGGGACCCCCTAATTTTGCATCATTCGGATCTTTTGGTTTGGGTCTTTTGAACCGTCTCTCTCTGGTTTGTTCTTTCCTTTCTGTCTAGTGTACTTACCATTTGACCTGGGTTTAAATTTTGGTTAAGTCTAGAGTGTTTACTAGCGAATTAGGGTTTTACATCTTTAGACTGCTTTGAGGTCAAATTGGGTTAGTTAGTCGACTTCCGAGCCTAGCACTATTGTTAGAATGCTTCCGGCAAGCTTCCCCTAAATTTTCACTGAATTCTGCCACCTTTCTATTTTTAGTAAGTGTCAATTTAGGGTTGGTTTTCTCAAGATTTTCACATTCTGACAACTGCATTACATTTTGAACACGTTGAACTCATCACTGGAAAAATCTGAGCAGAAACGGACGACTTGCTATTTTTGGCAGTTTAGCTTCCAGAGCAAATTCCAGGGTTTACATGTTAAATTTTCAGATGCATGTCTGGAGATTCCTTGTGGGTTTTTCGAGACCTTCGCAATGATATGACATGCAAAGCAAGACAACAACTTTCAACGCTCAGCCTTCGGAGGCAGATATTAGGGTTTGCATACAGATTTTCTCAACACATGTTGGCATATTCTTTCTGGGTTTTCCAACAGCGTCGCAACAGTGTAACATGCAAGAGAAACTAGTCACTTTTCAGAAACTTGCTATTTTTAGCCAGTGCTTGCATGTTGATATTTTTCTGGGTTTTTCTGGGTTTCTCAAGATCCCTCTGGCAGTGTGACATGCAAAATCATCCGACAGCAGGTTGGCCACCTTTTCAGCCACTTTCTATTTTTAGCAGGTACCACTCTGGCAGTTGCCCAGCACTTCAGAATTGCGAACACGGTAACATGTAGCTAAAATGGAATTGAATGGAGCTCGTTCAAGGCGCATGCAAGATGAATTAGGGTATCAGGTTTCGGGACTTGAGGTGAGGTGTCGAACATCGAAATTTCCAAAATTGAAGTATCCCACCATAATCAGCATCTTCTGAGGAGTCTGCTAGCAAAATTTGAAGGCAATCGGAGCACTTACTATTTTTAGTAAGGCGTTCCCGACACGAGCTATAAATAGAAAGTCAACCTCAGGCGCCAGTGCAGACAGGCAAGTTTACCAACGATGAGCACGCTGTTCAAATTTCAACTCGAACGGAGCTAAGGAAGTCTCAAAATCAAGCAGCTGCTATAAATAGTAAGCCACTTCAAAACATGCCAAGAATAGCAGGTCATCACGAAGTCTCAGTATGAACGAGTCAAGCAGGTAGTGAAGACCCCATGGCGCGAATTTCAAGACAAACGGAGTTGCAAAGAATGGAGAATCAGACACTTACTATTTTTAGCAGGCTAATGCAGAGGGATTAGGGTTTCCTAAATTCAAGGATGGAACACGAAAGTTAGGCAGATATGACATCCAGCCACAATCACCACATTTCTGGCATTCAACACATGAAATTTGAAGACATTCTGAGCAATTGCTATTTTTAGCAAGTTGCTAAAAATAGCAGGTGCAAACAGGCATCAGGCCCCGACAGCACAACCACACCCCGAAGTTCAAAACAGGGCAAAAATTAGGGCTTTCAAGGGTCAAAGTCAGTTCAAGGCATAAAATTTGAAGAACTTTCTAAAAATAGAAAGTTAGGGCAAGTTAAGGCAAGCAAGATCAAGTCACCACAAATTTGGCAAAAGGCCTGAATTCACCACGTTTGATAGTTTTTCAAGTCCGGCATCAAAATTCGCCTTAAAAGCTGAAGATGGATGAAAACTTTGCTAAGGCATGAAAAATGGAAGCTTGCCTAGGGAAATGCGCCCATCAAGGTGATGACTTGAGAATTTTTGTCTGAGTGATGAAATTGGAAGCTAGGTACCTCAAATGCGCCCTCCATGAGTCAAGAGTTGAAAATTATTCTAAGTGTTAAAATGGCAGGCCACCCCCCCCTCCCCTTAGATGCGCTCATGTTCAGAAAAGGAAGGTGCAAACGTTTTTAAGTGTCAAAATTAAAAGTTGCCCCTGCTAAATGCGCCCAAGAGCTAAGAGGGCTAAGGAGAAGAGTCTAAGTATGGAAGATTGAAAGGAGAACCCACCAAATGTGCCTGGCAAATTGAGGTGGCATAGAAATCTTCCAAGTATTCGAAATTTGATGCTCCCCATGGCAAATGCGCCCAAGCTTGAGGGAATAAATTAAAGAAATTTTCTAAGTGTCAAAGATTAGAAGTTCAAGGGTGGATTTGCGCCCAAGGCCATGAAGGGGGACTTGAAATTGACTAAGGCACACAAATTAAAAGCTCAACATACTATTTGTGCCCCCAACTCAAAGACCACCCTCTTGTATGCGCCCAAAGTAAAAAGTGGAAGCATGACCATTGATTTGCACCCTGGCTAGTGGAGGAGTTGAAAAACTCTCCAAGTATGGGAAATTAGATGCTCACCCATTGATTTGCACCCATGATCCTGGAGGGTGAAATTTCATCAAGTGTTCAAGATTAAAAGCTCTATGTGCCATATGCGCCTAGGGTCAAGGAAGGTGATTGAAAACATCACTAAGTCATTAAACTCAAAGCCAGACCCCCTATATGCACCCCTGGGTAGAAAAGCTTGAGAAATATTCTAAGCTTGAGAAATATTCTAAGTATGAAGATTTGAAGGAGCACCTCCAAAATGCACCCAAGGTGCCTAGAGGCAACATGTGAAAGAACTAAGTCATAAATTTGAAGAAGGGCCTATGATATGTGCCCCTACTTCAAGGATGATTCTAAGTGTTGAATGTGAAAGCTCTGCATGCCATTTGTGCCCAAGGAGGTTGAAGTTAAGCCGAAATTTGTCTACGTCACAAAATGAAACTTCACTCACCTATATGCGCCCTAGCATCATGGAGGAGATAAAATTTTGGAGAAGCATACATCATCTGCGCCTCGCAAGAAGAATGGACTCTTGGAATTTTCTAAGTGTAAAAATTGAAAGTGTGACCTCCTAAGTGCGCCTGGAGAGGAAGAGAAGGTTGAAAATTTCTAAGTGTTAAAACACAGAACTCACCCATCCAGATGCGCCTTCATGAAAAGAAAGAAAGGAATGAATATTTTCCAAGTGTTTAAAATGAAAGCAAAAGGTTGATATGCGCCTGGCTAAAAAGAGAATGGCATCAAATATTTTTTTCTAAGTGTTCAAATTCGAAGTCCTACCCCTAAATTGCGCCCTTGAAGCTCTAGCTTGGAGTTGATAAAATTTGAAGTCTAACATGCTATGTGCGCCTGGGAGGAAGGGAGGTAAGAATTGGCTAAGTGTCCAAGATTCAAAGCTAGCACATCCACATGCACCTTGCCTGGAGGAGTTAAGAGATTGAAATTTGACTAAGTCATCAAATTGGAACCTCAGAGGGTTATATGCGCCCAAGGGAGAAAAGTTGTGAAGTTTTGAAATTAAAGGCTTGACACATGAGGTGCGCCCCCAATTGAAAGCTAACCCCTGCATGTGCGCCTTGAAGGATAGAGGGGCAATTTGCACTTGGAGAAGGGATGATGAAAATTTCAAGGCATTGGAAATTCTTTGCTAAAGTGCCTTCTATCAAATACGCCTTGCTTTGAAAATTTGATGAATTTAATTTTTAAGTGCTAGGGGGGACAAGTGAATATTAAATGTTTGAAAATTAAAGTTTCTTCCCTCAATTGCGAAAAATCAAACAAAGGCATTTGGAAATAAATTTTAAATTTGCTCTAGGCAATTAACTCGAAATTTGCCTAAGTCAAATAAATTAAATTAAATTATTATTTTCCAAAGTTTAAATTAAATTCCCCCTTCGTTTGGACACTTGAAATTTTAAAGATCGGAAGATTTTAATCATGGGGAATCTATTTTGGGATTTATTACGGGCAGAAAATAATTGTGCCTAGCCATTTTTAAATACTGACGATGATTTTTCGCGGACGCTGGTGAAATAAATAAGATTAAATGGCAATACGATTAAATTTTTAATTTTAAATTGCCATTTTAAAAGTGGTGATATTTTTTTAAAACTGAAGTGAATTTTAAAGTTTCTCGAAATTACTTCAATCAGCTGAAAGTAACTGGCAGTCGGGAGGGAAAATTTAAATCGAGGAAAGAATCTCCCAGATTAGCAAATTGCTATGACGACTGAATGATGATCGAGAATATTCTCTTTCAAAATCGGAAAATTTCTAAGTTATGGTGAAGTGAATTAATGGCATTTGCTAAAACAAGCACCAGCTTGCAATTATAAACTTCGAAGATTTTCATTTTCATTTCACAAAATTCGAAGCTGAGATTTGTGCTGAAGAGCTGAAAGTTATTCTTGAGTTGTGAATTTTTGAAGTTGCTGGAAGTTGAGTTGCTGAAGGCTGAAATTGTTTGTTTATTTCTCTGAGTGCTAGAGGTCGAAATTTTTCGAAGTTGCTGAGATTTAAAATTTTCTGAAGTTGTTGAGTGCTAAGAGAGAATAAAATCTGAAGTAGAAGCTGCCGAGACTGAGCAAATTATTCTCCAAGTTGCTTAGAGTAAGTGCTGAAGAAGTGAAGTTTAATTTTTTCGAAGTTGCTGAGAATGGTGATAAAATCCGAAGTCGAAATTGCTGAAATTTATTTTTCTCCGGAGAGCTGAAATTTGTTGCAGCTACAAGTTGTCGAGAGTTTGAAGTTTTAAATTCCGGAAGTTTTAGAACTCTTGAGATGGCTGAGAGTCGAAGAGTTGACGTTGCCGGAACAAGCAAGGCTGGAGCTAAGGTTGGAAATACTGAAGCTGGCAAAGAGAATGCTTCCAGGCAGGCAATCATCAAGAGCTTGAAGAAGTCTTTTATTCCTGAGTCAAAGTTCGTCTTGAAGCTTGGAAACTTGACAGACACCAACCTCGGATCTTTCAATCTCGAGACTTTCAGGAGGAGGATATATGGACAAGGTGGCAATCCTCTGACGGCTACCTCGCATAACATGGTGAAGAGTGGGTTGTACGCTGCAGCTGGTTTCCCGCCAGCAGTTCGATGTCCAAAGCTCATCATGGAGTGTGTGAATCATTACGACTCGGACCGCCAGACAATTGTTTCTCCAGAAGGCAAGCTACTAGCTAATTTCACACCGAATGCAATTGGTGAGGCTTTCGAGATCTTGGCCACAGATAAGATGTTATATAAATCAAAGGAGAAGGCCGACAAGATGTACGCTACATCTTTCGATAAATGTATGAAGAGAATCAATACCACTTGGATGAGGAAGCCAAAGCCGCCTGGCACGAAGCTGCCGAAGCAGATCATCTCAGAACAGTTAAATCAAGAATACTGCGACATTATCATGATGCTCAGTCGGGTCAATGGCAGCCCACAAGCATATGTGTTCGAGCCATGGATGTTTTTCTATATCAGCGTGGTGCTCGAAGGAAAGGTGGATGTGAATTGGGCACAAATGATAAGCGATAACATCGACGAGCAGTTCAAAAATCTGAGGAGAATGAGGACGTTCTATATGAGCTCGTATGTTATCTACATGTTAGCGCAGATGACGAAGTACAAGGGGCTAGCATACCAGGAACCGATCGGATGTGGCTTCAATCAATTCAAGATTCATGAATCTTGCAGGCAATTGCATCTCACAAACACTCCTCATTACAAGAGGGTGAATGACGCCTTCACCATGTACCTGACAAGGACTCTTTAGGGGAGATTGCAGTAGAGAATATCCCAGGAGGCACAAGAGTTCATCGAGGAGTATGGGTTTTGGTTTATACAATTCCCCAAATCTACTTATCTAAGGCTGCCAGGTCACCATTCGTATGCCTACCGACTGCCGAGGTACCCTACCGACAGGATGATCATGCTTGAGGTGTCTAGGCAACTTGTGGCCTATGACAAAATTATAAGAAGAAGAAAGGAGGCTTGCACTTCCCTCTCATTTTCGGAAATTCGCTTGAGGAGTACCCTTCGTTGCAAGCAACTAAGGAGGCAGAGGAGGAATTGCAATTCTATCAACTCACGCTCCATACTAGCCGACAGGACTTTGATCCTCGAGGAAAGATTGGCACTGTATAGGGTGAAGAGTATAGGCACAGGACCCACTTGGAAGATTTTTGGGCAAATGCACAAGATGAAGCCGAAATTAGAAGAACGTTCTCCAGATTGCCCCTAAAGCTGATCAGAGAATGCGAGGTGGTCCCGGTGCCAGATCAAGTCGATGAAGATGCCAAACTCACGCACCCAAATTACGAGTCAATAAAGAATATGCCAATTCCACCTCCGGATTGGGCCGAGCTAGATATTGCAGACTTAGACACCTTGTCTATGCCTGTCATGACCTTTACGAGGAGTTGGGTGGACGGGCATGTCCACAGACTGAAAAGATCTATCACTCTCTCGTACAATCTTATGGGCGATCGGAGGCCACCAGTGTCAGCAAAGAACAGGAAGCAAATTGCCCAAGCTTCAGAGCCGCAGCAGCAAAAAGAACCAACTCAGCCTAAACCTGAGAGATCGAAAGAAACGTCACCCACTCAGTTGTTGGCTCAATCCTCCAGCGTACACGAGGTCTCGATGTTTGCAAATCAGAGGGGTAGAACGAATGAGGATTTAGAGGTTGGAGAAGTTAACCAACCGTTGCCAAGAGAAGTGGACAGTCAGAGCGCCAATGCTCCCAAGGGCGTCGATCCGCCGGATGAAGGAGAAGAAACAAAAACAGATATCCACTTTGATCGTGTACTTGAGGCAGCTTTTGAAGAGGAGGATATTATAGAACCTGAGGTTAGAGCTCATGGGGAGGACAGTCAGCGTATGGAGACGGATGAGCTTCAACCAAATATTGCTCAGGAGGGAGTCCGTGAAGTAGAGGCAACTAAAGAACAAACCCTTATTGTTTATGATGCTCAGCGTGATTGGCTCCCTCGTGCAATAAGGAGGGATCAGGAAGATGACGCTGACCTGGCAGTGGAAATGGAGGAACTTTTGAATAGAACAAGTAAGTCGCCCAAGAGGAAGAGAGCCAGAAAGTATTCCCGGATGGAAACTAAGGAGGGTGGTTCACGCACTTTTCATGTGGTTGTTCCGAGGGAGGATTGTGACTTGGGTGATGTAATGCCAGAAAACTACACTGTCACCACCATTGAATTAGGACGTCCTTCTGGGACTCAAGTTGTTGAGGAAGCGGAAAATTCCTTCCAGGCCCTGAAGGATAGGATGGTACGAAAGGAGGAAAAATATAAAAGATTGAAGAAGGAGCATAGGGCGTTGGTCGGGTATGTGCAGCATCTATCGCATCCTTGTGCTCAAGAGAGACCAGCAGTGGAAGTTCCACCTGAGCTGCCACGAGAGTCAATAGGTGGACTCGAGGAAATGAAGAGGGCTATTCAAGAAGGAGACAAATGGATAGGCGGTGTTCGTGCTGAGGCAGAGAAATTCATGGCCGACCTCGTATCCTCTTTTCAGAGCGCTTCTGGTATCCTCTCACGCTTGGAGAACGTTGAGCAGGCTTGGGGTGACACTCACATATTCCAGGACAAAACCATCCCTCGCCTCGCTGCTTTGATGCGCATACCCACGCAAACTTTGGTCAATGAAGGGGTGATCCAGGCTGGGGACAGCTATGATTTTCTTGGGTGGCATTCAGCTGCATTCACGGGCAAGGGCTTCTTCGACATGGCAGCAACAAAGTCTTCTAAGATACAAAAAGCAATGAGAAATATTCAGGAGAGCATCTTCAATACGTTGGATGCATTATTCGCCAGGAGGTTGACTCCGAAGGAGGTAGAGGTAGACGGATTGAAGGAAAGGTTGCAGCCTTTCTTCTCCGAGATGTGAAGGTTTTCTCAGCTTGACTTCGAGAACATTTCCACGTTCTCAGCCATCATTTAGAGCACGCAGGAGTCAATTGAGAGCTGGAGGAAGTCTTGTGATCGACATGAGCAAATGGTAGCTATTCTGGAGTACCAACTCAATCTTACTCCGGTGATTTCAGAAGAGGAAGTTGACGAAGTGCTGGCCCGGTTCATAGCTTACGCGGTCAGAGAGAAGGGCAATGGAAACAGAATCTTGGATGAGAATCTTCTAGAGGGATAGTGGGCATTAATTGCCCATAGTGGTCAAGGAGGAATATTCTATTTTTGTGCCTATTAATGACGCCACTCCACCTACTGGCAGTTTTTAGGGCAAATCTTGTCTAGGGTTTTGTGGCTCGATCTGAGCCGTTCATTGTACTTTGATCTGGACCATTCATTGGATTGGCCAGCTATATAAAGGGGAGTCCCCTCATTTGTACACTAGTTAGCTAGTTAGTCAGTTGGATATCAGATCAAGTTAGAGAGTAGACATTTTGAATTAGAATAGTTTTCATTGCATTGTTCGAAGGAGAAGGGGAATTCTCCATTTGAGAATTTTTGTAAGAAATTGTCACGAAGGCTAATCATAATAAAAGAATTTCATTGATGGTGAACTCCACTTTTGTCATGAGTAGTTTGTGAGGTTTTTTCTTCCTTCGACTTCAAGTAGGACTTAATTTTCATGCAAATAGTTAAGTATGGGTGGTTATGTTTGATGTAAGTGAGCTTCTTTAGTCCATACCACTAACAATCTTACTGATGGTAAGTTTGTCTTGCATGGTCAATTGGAATGCTTTTATACTTAACTTCGGTCAAGATTCATGTGTAGCTATGCATTGTTGAATCGTGATTTGAACATCCTTTTTCTCCCTTGAAGATTGCACTAACCTTGTCGAAACTGTCCAACAGGAGGCTAGACAACGTTTGGTCGAAGTTCATTGAAATTAAGCTTAACACCCCTTGCATTTAGGTTAGAATTTAGACCTTCTAAACCTTGCACCCATTTTAATTCCGCACACTTTTGGTTAGTTTTAGGAAAACTCACACTTCAAAGCTAAATCATTCGCACGAAAATCCACTTCAAAGCATCTATTTATTGTTTGTTGCAAGTATCCTGAACAATTGTGTAAGTCCCCTCGTAAAAAAAGCATTTCACAACGAACCTACTAAGGGCATTCCAAGCATTTCGGAACCTTGGAGTTGAACATGCGATCTATCTTGCTATGTTAGCGCACGGAATACTTTGATCAAGAGAGAACGGAGTGTTGATGTGTTTTTCGTGACCGCACCAACGCAGAATAAAGTCGCCAACGGCTACCCTGTTCTCTCTTGATCAAAGTATCTGGCACGCTAAGATTGCGAGAGAGTTCGTGCGTTCAACTCCAAGGTTCCTTCAATGCGAATAGGCTCAGTTGGCTCGATGTGATTTGCTGGTATTTCAAGGGGACTTACACAATTGTTCGACAGTTGACAGGAGACAGGGGACTAAGGGCTTTCATGTAATTCGAATGATTTGGCAAGTGAGCACAAGTTTCCTAATTCTAACCAGAAATGAACTGAAATTAAATGAGTGTAGGGCCTAAGAAGTTTATGTTCTATCTAAATGCAAGATATGTGGAGTTCGATTTCAGCAGACTTCAACCGGATTTTACCTAGCCTCGCATCGGACAGCTTCAGCAAAATTGGAGCAATCTTCAAAGGATTAACAAAGAATATTCAGATTATAATTCAACATACATGTACCATCACAACGATGCATACAAGCATACGAACCACAATCGAAGTTAAGTTTGAAATGATTTCCAGTTGACCACGCAAGGCAAACTCACCATCAGCAAGTTGCTAGTGGTATGGATAAAGAGAAGCTACTTCAATCAAACACCACAAATCCATAGTAAACTACTTGCATGAAATGAAAACTGCACTACTTTATGCTACTTTACGCTACTTGGAGCTAAAGGGATGAAGAAACCTTGCTAGCTATCCATAACCAAGACAAATTTCACCATCAATCAAAAGGTCTTCTATTATGAAAGTTTTACACAACAATCTCTTACAAAAGTTTTCAAAGGAAAACTTTCCTTCTTTTCCACACTAAGCTAAACTATCAAGCTAGCCCTCTAACAAAATGTCTCCAACTCTACTATCTAATTCTAATTCTAATTCTAATGAGATACAAATGAGGGGGACTCCCCCTTTTATAGTTGGCCAAGTCCAATGGACGGCTCAGATTACAATTGGCTGGATGGCCCAAATTGTGCCACCTCAACCCTAAACAAGATTCACCCTAAAAACTGCCACCAAGAGGAGTGGGGTAATAAATGAGCCATTAATGTCCATCATCCTTCTAGAAGATTCCAAATTTGAAACGCGTTCACATTGTTCTTGATTTTTTTCTTGACGTTGTTCTTCAACCTTGCTCGAGCTTCCATTCTTTTCTCCATCTTGAGTTTTGAAAACATTTCCTCTCTGTCACTAAGTCCAACACTCAGCCATTTTCTTGCAACTTTTCTTCCTTCGAGGTTGAAATGTCATCTTGAATCACTTAAGTCATCACCGCTTGGTCTCGACATTTCTCCTACAAAACAAGCAAGGAGAAGAGCATTGGAACACTTCATAATATAAATTCAACTTACTTACCAGGATTTTCACGCTCTAACTTCCAAGCATTCATCGTCATCACTAGCCAACTTCGCGTTCAAATTCTTCATGCCTTAGCCAAATTTCCAACCCATCTTGCATTCTGCCTGGGCATACTTCACCCTGATATTTCATCCAACTGAGACTCGAGAAAAATCCTTTCATTAGGAATTTGATCAAAAATTATCTAGGCGATCATTTTCAAATTCATCTGCCAAGGCAAACTTTTATCTTGAAAACACATTTTATTCCTTGCCTCAGAAAATTTTCCAAATTTCTCTTGAGAAATTCACCAACCTGGCACCCATTTAAAATCTTTACCTCAAAATCCTTGGCAAGCTGTGGAAGACCTTAAAATCCATTCCTCATCAATAATCCTCAATACCCAGAAGAAAATTTCTTTTAGAACTTGTCGAATTCATGGGTATACAATGAACGGGTTCATTTAATTTTCTTGAATTTTGAACCTTGGAAAAATAATTCCACATCAAATTTATTCCTGCTCTTCATTCCTGTGAGTTGTCCTGTTGCTCTGACTTGAGAAAAAAAAAAATTATTGTTCCTGCAGTGTTGGCATCCTCTAACTTCATTCACCGGCAAAATTCACTCTCTTCAGGAAAATTTCATCATCCTTCATGTCTGGGCGTAATTTCCTAAGGAAGAAAACATTTTGTGCCTTAGAGAAAATTTTAAATCACTAAGCACTTTTTTTTTTTTTTTTGAAAACTTTGCCTTAGGAAATTTTATTCAACTTCACTCATCTGCCAGTGGTGGGAAATTTTTATTTCAATTCACTTGGAAAAATTATAATGCTTGGAGTGCATATCATGTCTTATTTTTCATCCCCCATAGGCTTAATACTTCCAACACCTAACATATTATTCACTTATCAACTTTATTTCACCATCTTATGTCTTGGGCGCATTTGATACTTCATGAGGAATATTCCACTTTCAACGCCTAGGCCACTTTATTTTACCATCTTCACCTTCAATGCATTAGTAATATTCATCTATAAGCACACTCCAAGATAGGCGCATTTCAATAGGTGAGGAGGATTAAGTAATTCCAACGCCCAACTTGTGACTTTTGACCTCCCTTCCTTTGTCTTTACATGCCCTCACTTGGGCGCATTTAAGCATGAGAAGGGGGTAACATTTCTAACGCCCCCTCTTTTGACTTGTTGACTTCTTAACTTTTCAAACGTGGGCGCATATGGCATGTAGAGGAGAATAAAACATCTTACTTAGAAACTTTTTGCTTGCATGTGAGGGCGCATTTGGGGGTGAGAGAAGGATGAAACACTTTCACTACCTAGCTTTGACTTCTTAGACCCCCTATGAACTTGGGCGCATTTTGCCATAGGTGAAGGATGAACACTTTGACTTCTTCTTTGAATCTTTGACCTCCTCTTAAGATGGGCGCATTTGATGCCTCTAGGAGGATGAAACATATACTTCGAAAATATTTTGCATGTCATATCCTTAAGGGCGCATTTGGCTATGTGTGGAGGATGGGCGCATATGGAAGGTGATGAGGAATATCCCACACTTAGAGAATTTTCTAGCATTCCCACCACCTAAGGAGGGTGCATTTAAGCATGAGAATAGAATATCATTCTGACTTAGCAAATTTTATGTCTCTTCATCCTTGAGGGCGCATTTAAGCAAGGCAAGAGGATAAACTTGACACTTAGGAATTTTCCTAACTCCAGCTAAAGATGGGCGCATTTCCATGGCGGTGGAGGATGAATTCAACACTTAGCTACTTTTTCTTCATCTTCGCCAGTTTCTCCATGCCTTACTATAAATAGTAAGTCCTTTAATTTTCATATCTCAGAAGATCAGATTGATTTGAAATTTTGAACACTGCATCTTCATGACTTTATCAACTTGTTGCCACTGCTATTATGAGTTGGCCTGCTAAAAATAGCATATTTCTGAAGGTGGTTTGCTATTTATAGTAACTGCTTGCTTCTGATATCTCCACAACTCCGATTGACTTGAAATTCTAATGACGCGCTCCTCACCACGTGACCTGCCTGTTGACACCGGCGCATGCGGCTGACTTTCTATTTTTAGCCAGTTTCTGAAATGACTTACTATAAATAGTAAGTGCTTCGTTTGCCTTCAAATTTTACCAACAGATAGCTTGAAAGATGCTGATTGCGGTGGTATACACCGGTTTTTGAAAATTTTGACTTTTTACACCTCTTTTTGGGTCCCGAAGCTAGAAACCCTAATTGGTCTTGCATGCGTATCAAACGACCTCCGTTTGTCTTTGGTTTTGTTGCATTGCGATCAGTTTGTGATTCTGAAGTGCTGGGAAGTGGCTGTCTGAAAGCATTTGCTAAAAATAGTAAGTTGCTGAAGGAGTGATTATCCTGCTTTGCATGTCATATCATCGCGAAGCTCTCGAAAAACCCACAAGGAATATGTAAACATGCAAAGAAAACCCTTACATGCAAACCCTGAAAATAGCCTCCGAAGGCTGAACTCTGAAAGTCGTTATCTCACTTTGCATGTTACACCATCGCGAAGGTCTCTGAAAACCTAGAAGGAATCCTCATACATGCACTGAAAAACTTTGCATATAAGCCCTAAAATTTGCTCTGGAAGCTAAACTGCTAAAAATAGTAAGTGGTCCATTTCAGCTCAGATTTTTCCAGTGAGTAACTTGACATGTTCTGAATGCAGTGTGACTGTTACAACTTCAAAAATGTCGACGGAATGCCTAGAATTACACACTTACTAAAAATAGTAAGTATTCAGAATCTGATGAAATTTCAATGGAAATCTGCTAGAAGTACACTGATAGTAAAGTTAGTCTCTGTTTTCAATTTATTCACTTCATTTGACCCTAGATTGACCAGGAAAGCACAAACCCTAATTTTTAGACTTGGCCAAAAGTTCATGTTTAAACTCAATGACGGGCACAATCCTCGAAAGGCAAATATCAGAAAAGAGACAGAGAGAGAGAGAGACAAAGACCAAAGCCAAAAGACCAGAATGGAGCAAAAATTAGGGGTCCCCATCTTGAATGGGGTGATGTGTGAAAAGGTCACAACACGGAGTAGCCTTCGGACGACTTTGTTCTGCTGATTGGTGCGGTCATAAAAGTCACATCAACAAAACCCTCTAAGTTGAGTTAGGTTCTTTGGTTTTGGCCATTCCTTGATGGCTTTGATTTTCTCTTCATCAACACTGACTCCTTCGGTGCTAATCTTATGCCCCAAGTATAGAATCTCATCCAACCCGAACTCACATTTTGAGGCCTTGGCATATAGTGATTCTCGTTCTAATATTTCTAGGACCTCATCAATATGCTTAAGGTGCTCCTCCCATGTTTTGTTATAAATTAATATATCATCAAAGAATATTAATAGAAACTTCCTTAGTTGCTCTCTAAAGGTATGATTCATGCATGACTAGAAAGTGGCAAGGGCATTTGTTAACCCGAAGGATAGAACCAAGAACTCAAAATGTCCATAGTGACATCTGAAAGCTATTTTGGGAATGCCTTCTTCTCTCATCCTTATCTAATGGTATCCCAACCAAGTCTATTTTGGAAAAATACTTGGCACCATGAAGTTCATCTATGAGTTCATCCACTCTAGGAATAAGATAGCGGTTCTTAATAGTTTTCTTGTTTAAAACTCTATAATCAATACACATTCTCATAGTTCCATCTTTTTTCTTAACAAGTACAACTGACGAGGCAAAGGGGCTTGAACTAGGCCGGATGTGCCTCATTTCTAGAACTTCTTTTATTGTCTTATGTATTTCTTCCTTGTATTTTTGTGGATGTCTATAAGTGGTAGTAATTACTAGCTTCGCCCCTTCTTCCAATTCAATCATATGTTCAAAACCTCTCTTGGGTGGCAATCTGGGTGGAATGTCACTAAAAACCTCCTTGTGAATTTCTTCATAATAGGTTGTATGTCGACGTCGATGGCCTTTCATTGGGGGGTCGATCCTCTTGCAAGAGACTACTTGAGGTGATCCATCGGGTAGACCCCTTAATGTAACTTCTTGCCCTTGGTGTTGTAATGTAACTTCTTGCCCTTGGTGTTGTAAACGAAGGGTCAAGTTAGGGAGATAACACATAAAACATCCCAAGGAATAGATCCATGGGGTACCCAAAATTATATCAGCATCTAATGGGACCACATAAAAGTCTTCTTTGATGGGATGATTTCCCAAGATTACTTCTAGTTGAGGAACCATTCTTGTACATTGGACCATAGCACTTGTGGCTGTGGCAGCTGTGAATCCTTTGAATTCTTGGGCTTTTAATTTCCTTTTTGTAACCAGTCCTTCATATGTGAAATTATGGGATGCTCCACTGTCCACCAAGGTGATGACTCTTTGGCCCTTAAGTGTGCTCTTAATGCGGAATGGATGGTGTTTGGAAGTTTGGGTAATTGTGGCAAGAGTCACATGATCCCCTTCCTCAAATCTTGCCTTCTTGCATGTGTTTCCCTTCGACTCCTCATCAATGGTTGCCTCTATTTTGTGTGCTCAACCCTTACTTTGACACCTATGCCTAGATGTCCATTCTTCCTTGTAATAGCGAAAAGGATTCTTCTTCCTAGGTTCTTTCTTCTCACAAGTGTGCCCACGCTCCCATGGTTTCTTACATGTAAAGCACAAGCCCTTCTCTATACGTTCATCATGCTCTTTCTTGGTGAGGCCATTGCAGTGTGGGTTATTTCTTTTGTGTGAATGTCTTCCATGGTGGTGGGTAGTTCTATTACTGTTTGTTGTTGATGTTTCTAGCCTTAAGGCTTCTTCTATGGCATCCTCCAGATTTGTTGGGTTAAGAGCACTTACAATCCCTCTAAGTGATCTCTCAGTCCCTCCACAACTAGGTACGTAAGTCTATCTTCCTCTACTCCTACAACTCGGACTGAGAGTTTCTGAAATTTTGTTATGTAATTCTCTACGGTTCCCTACTGCCTTAGTTGAGTGAGTCTTTTAAAATCCTCTTGGGGGTGTTTCCTGTCAAACCTCTTAATAAGTTTTTGTGAAAACTCTTCATATGAGGTTATATTTTGGTGACCTTGTGTGAGGATTTCATGGTGCCACCATTCATGGGCTAATCCCTCTAAATGTAATATAGCAAATTCAAGTGCGTCTTCCTCCATCATTGGGCTGAGGGTAAAGTAGGTGTTTAGCTTTTGCAGCAAGCATGGGCAGTGATTTTGTTGGATCCATCAAAATTGGGCAGGGAAACTTTATTCACTTTATGTCTTAGATCTTTATTTGGTAGCTTCCTCCCTTGCCTAGGGACTTCATGCCTTTTGGCTTCACAGAATTCCCTAAACGACACAAGTTCCCTAAGTTTGAGGTCAAGATCTCTATATGCCCTAAGAATTTCTTCTGTGTCATTTGGGGTGTGATTCCCTTCTTCCTCCCTCCTGGGTATATCTTCACTAGGTATGAAGGGGGGTTTGGGTACTCTAGATGAAGATGACCCATTGTTGGCCTCTGAGTGATTTGAACACGTCTCTCCCATTTGAGGGGTTGTTTTTTAGGTTATGGAGTGAGTTCTCTATGCTATGTAAAGCTTGGGTGAGTGCTTGATTTGATTTTTCTATCCCTTTGTTTTGGTTTAAAAGGGTTTGGTGGGTTTGTTCCATTAAGGCTCTTAATTCATTAGCCAACTATTCAGCCATGATTCCTTTCTTGTGATATGTTCGCATTCACCCCACCTACAAGATGGCCGGATTATGCTCTAATACCAATTGTAATGTCCCTTATTAAAGTTTCCCTAGAAAAGAAAGAAATGCACCAATTCACTTAATGTGCGAATAATGTACTTTAGTATAAATTACTTTAAGAGACTTTGTTTTAGAGATTTGTGTATTGGTTCAATTTTAGAATAGCATATGAAATAAATACAATCAATATCAAACATTCATGATGCAAAATCACATAAATCCCTATTCATCATAGTTATCCATTACTTATCATATCATGCTTGACCTGAAGTAGATCATCGCCTTTACCTCACTTCTCTAGACCCCATTGGAGGAGGGACACCTTATAGTGTCGAGGGCGCTTGACCAAGCTCCAACTGGACTCCCTCAAGGATCATTGCCATCTTGGGACATACAACATGTGCTCGAACTTACCAGGCTTTCCCTCCCACAACCATCCTCTCCTCGATGAGCATCAACGAGAAAGTTTGTTGGCTTTACCTACTCAGTTAGCAATGATAATTTATAGCAGGAATTACTGAAATATCATTGTGACTTGATGTTTTTATTAAACAAATAATATATATATATTCCTTTAGACATGGAGAGTAGTTAATGGATCAATTAGTAATAGTGTTAGATACAGACACAGATTCTTCCTAATATGCACATTCGATTGAAATCATTAAACAAAAGAATATTAAATTGGCAATCATATATTTTTCTTTAGATGTAGCGCTGGTCTTTGTAATTTCTTATCACAGATATTTTATTCAGATTTTATTAACAGGTATTCATTTATCATGTTTTGTCAAGCTTCATAGCCTGTCATAGATTTGGGGAAATTAGTTATTATTTGTATTGCATAAAATATAGTGGCAACGAATTTGTAAGATATATACATTTCCATTCTTATTAATCGAACTCCAATAATCTTCAGTGGGGGTTTAGAGATGAAGATGCGTACCTAGTTGATGGACGTCGAAACTTACTGTTCCTGTATTTTCTTTCATGACTCTTGTTTTTCCCGTGCTAATCCCTTATGCTCGGTTGGGGGTCTCTTTTAAACATCTGAAGCAGCGTGTACTTTCCATCCTTAGAGTCGCACCACTTCCCTTACTCGCTACCATCACATCCCTTGGCCACAGGTTGCGCCCGATGATTGTCATGGCTTCGAAGTCCATCGAAAGTTTAAAATAATAATAATAAAACTTTTAACTTTAACTTTATTCTATTTATGAAGAATGCTCATAATGTTTCATATGTTTATAAATCAATGTATATACACATTTATCGGGGGTTATGACAAGAGCAGACCACCATACAATTGTATCTATCATTGCTAGTATCAGGCATGTGAATCTAGAACTAAATTGCCCCTCCTTTATTGTGCTTTCCATCTTGGTTGGAGCCATTTGGAAATATAAGTGTTTATTTCATTCCTTTGTGTTGTGACCTTTTCACACATTGCCCCATTCAAAATGGGGACCCCCCTAATTTTTTTTTTGCTCCATTTTGGTCTCTTGGCTTTGGTTTTTCTCTCTCTCTCTCTATCGGTCTCTTTTCTATCTGCCTTTCCAGGGATGTATCCGCCATTGAGCTTAAACGTGAATTTGGCCGAGTCTGAAAATTAGGGTTTGTACTTTCCTGGTCAGTTTGAGGTCAAGCAAGGTGAATAAATTGGAAACAGAGCCTAACATTGATGTTAGTATTCTTCTAGCAGGCTCTCAGCAAATTTTCATCAGATTCCTTTAACTTACTATTTTTAGTAAGTGTGAAATTTAGGACATTCCGTCAACATTTTTGAAATTCCAACAGTCACTGCATTCAGAACACATCAAGCTGCTCGCGTGCAAAATTTGAGCTGAAACAGACAACTTGCTATTTTTAGCAGTTCAGCTTCCGGAGCAAATTTCAAGGCTTAGATGCAGAGTTTTTCAACGCATGTCTGAAGATTCCTTCTGGGTTTTCAAAGACCTTCGCGACAGTATAACATGCAAAGTGAGACAACAACTTTCAGAGTTCAGCATTCAGAGGCTATTTTTAGGGTTTGCATGTCAGGGTTTCCTTTGCATGTCGGCATATTCCTTATGGGTTTTTTGAGAGCTACGCAGTGATGTGACATGCAAACAGAGATGGTCACTCATTTAGGAACTTACTATTTTTAACAGGTGCATCCCGGCAGCCGCCTTCTAGCACTTCAAAATCACAAGTTGATCGCAATGCAGCAGAAACGGGAACAAGCGGAGATCATTTGATATGCATGCAGAACAAATTAGGGTTTCCAGCTTTGGAACCTGAAAAAGAAGGGTAAAAAGCCAGAATTTTCAAAAACCGGTGTAAACCACCGCAATCAGCATCCTTCAAGCTATCTGCTGGTAAAATTTGAAGTCAAACGGAGCACTTACTATTTATAGTAAGTCATTTTGGAAATAGGCTAAAAATAGCAAATCAGTTGCATGCGCCGATGTCAGCAGGCAGGTCACATGGTGAGGAGCAAATCATTCGAATTTCAAAACAAACGGAGTTGTGGAAATATCAGAAGCAGGCAGTTTCTATAAATAGCAAACCACCTTCAGAAATGGGCTAAAAATAGCAGGCCAACTAAAAATAGCAGTGTCAACAGGTTGATGAAGTAAGGATCCAGCGCTCAAAATTTCAAATCATTCTGAGCTTCGAAGATGCAAGAATTGAGAAACTTACTATTTATAGTAAGGCATGGAGAAACTAGCAAGGACAAGAAAAAAATGTCTAAGTCTGGAACTTCATCCTCCACCACAGGTGAAATGCGCCCTCAAGCACAAGATGCTAAAAAAATTTCTAAGTCAGGAGTTCATCCTTCACCTATGGCCAAATGCGCCCTGCTTGATGAAGAAGCATGAAAAATTTTCTAAGTCCAAAACTCGTCCTCCTGCCTAGCCAAAATGCGCCCATGCAGCATGAAGGTCAAAGAGGTCAAAGTGTTTCATCCTGCAGCCATAGCTAAATGCGTCCAACTCAAGGTAGTAGCATGAAAAAAATTCTAAGTATGAAACTTGTCCACCTCCCATGGCAAAATGCACCCAAGAAGGATAGCAAGTCAAAGAAGTCAACATGTTTCATCCTCCTCACCCATCAAAATGCGCCCACATTGAGAGAGTTGATAGCAAAAATTTCTAAGGCATGGAAATATCCTCCACCACCTCCCAAATGCACCCATCCTCCATGCATGTTCAAATGCGCCCAAAAAGAAAGAAGTCAAAGGAGTCAACAACTTTCATCCTCCTCCTAGGCTCAAATGCGCCCAAATGGGGCCATGTGAAGACGAAATAAGGAAGCCCAAGGGTCATCCTTCACACATGTTAATATGCGCCCAAGATTGAAGTGCGTAAAGGGTGAATAAAATACAAGGCGTGGTAAAAATGAAGTTGATGCTAGGTGTTAGAAAATATTGCCAAGGCGTGTGAAGTGAAGTATGCTAGGCGTGCTTTTATCCTTCATCAAGTATGTTATGCGCCTAAAGTGGAGTGTAAAGGTGGTGGAATAAAGTTGATGAGAGAAAATATTGCTAAGTGGTGAATAAAAAATGCTAGGCGTGGATGTGAAGTTACCTCTCTACATGTGATATGCGCCCAAGTGTGTAAGGTGCAAAGTGATAAAATTTTCCTAAGGCATTGAAGGTGATAAAAATAAAACATGTTAAGCATTGAAAGTCAAACATGTTGGGTGTTCAAGGAAGATTTTCTAAGTGAAGTTGATTATTTTTCCTAACCACAAGAAAGTTGATTGAGATGAAGAAAATTTTCTAAGGCAAAGATAAATTTAAAAATTTTCAAGGTGATTTAAAAAAAAAATTTCTAAGGCAAAATATTTTCTTCCTTAGAAAATACGCCTAGACATTAAAGGTGGTGAAATTCTTCTTGAAGCACGAATAAATTTTCCAGAGATGAAGTTAGAAGATGCTGGCATTGCAGGACGAATAAAAAAATTTCAAGTCAGAGTAACAAGGTGTTCACAGAGATGAACGGATTTAAATTGGTGGAATAATATTTTTCTAAGGTTAAAATTTTTAAAATTTAAAAGAACCCGTTCGTTGTGTACCCATGGATTCATCGCGTTTTGGAGAAAATTTTCTTCTGGGTACTGAACGTTATTGATGAGGAATGGATTTCTATGTCTTCCGCACTTCGCCAAGGCCTTCAGCATGAAGAATTTGATCGGTGCTCGAATTATGAATTTTCCTAAGGGAAAAATTTAAAATCTTCTAAGGCAAATTTGCATAAAATGGTTTTTGAAAGGAAAATGCTTCGACAGTGAATTTAAAGTAAATTACCTAGATGATTTTGGATTGAGTTCTTCACAGATGAATTTTCCAGAGCGTCAGAGGTGATTCAAATTGAAAATTTGCAAGACAAAGCTTCGGCTAGTGAATGGAAATTGATTAAATGATGAATTTAAATTTTAAAATTTTCGAAAGTGAATTCAAAAGATGCCAGTCAAAGTTGAACTTCTAGAAGAATGAGATTCCAGACGTCGAAAGACAAGTGTCGAAAACACCAGAGGAGAGAAATTTGAATGAAGTAGTGGAAATTTAATTCACTGGCTAAACTTAGCCTCTTCCAGAATTCGAATTTCCTATAAGTGCTGAAGATTATTCACTTCTTTTCACAGCTAAAGAGAAACTCGATTTGCTCCGAGTCCAGTATTGAATTTGAAATTTTTTTAGAGGAAGTTGCTGAAGACTGAAGTGCTGAAGGAGTTCGAAATTTTGCTGTGGCTGCAATTGTTGAAGAGGTTCGAAATTTTGCTGAAGCTGAAGTCTGTAAATGCAAGTGAGAAGTACAACTTGGAGTTGGAGAAGTTGCTGAAGTAAATAGGCGCCAGGTCATTTGGAAGTTGCTGCAATTTGAAAATCTAACAATTTGAAAATCTAAGTCTGAGTTTGTGAAGTGCGGACTTGCTAAGTTGCTGAGAGTGTAAAGTACGAATTTACAAAAGTTCAAGTTGCTGATTGAAGTTGCTGAAAGTGTTGAATTTGCTGAGATTTTCTAAGTATTGAAGCTCAAATTTGTTGAAGAAGAGGTTGAGGTTTGCAAACGAGAAATAATACTGCAACTTCTTGAAGTCGACTGGCAGCCCTGCAAAGTATTTTATTTATTTTTCTAAGTTAATTTGCTGATGATGTTTATTGTTTTGCAAATGGCTGAGGCAAGGGCAACTGGCAAGGATAACAATGGTGCATCCAGGCAAGCTGTTATAAAGAAGCTGAGCAAGTCTTTCATGCCAGAATCGAAGTTTACTTCGAAGTTGGGCAAGCTGAAGGATACGAACTTGGGCTCCGTCAACCTAGAGACTTTCAAGAATCGAATGCTGGGGATTGGTAATCATCGACCTTCGAACACTTCACACAACATTGTTCGAAGTGGGTTATATGCAGCTGCTGGTTTCCGTCCAACCATTCAGTGTTCGGAGTTGATGATGGAATGCGCCAACTTCAATGAGAAAGATCACATGTCAATCATGTCACCAGATGGACAAGTGGTCGCCAACCTCACTCTTGCTGCCATTGGTGAAGCCTTTGGAATCCCAGTGCATAGAAACATGATTTACAAATCGAGGGAGCGAGCTGAGCGAATGTATGCTTCTGCATTCGACAAATGTACAGAGACGATCAATACTCACTGGATGAGCAATCCCAAACCCTCTCGTACGAAGCTACCAAAACAAATTATAGTAGATGACTTGAAGCAGGAGTATTGTGATCTCATTATGATGCTGAGCATAGTTGGAGGCTGCCCGCAATCTTTTATTTTCGAGCCATGGATGTTCTATTACATCAACCTCGTGCTGGAAGGGAAGGAGTACGTCAACTGTGTCGAAATGATCAGTGACAATTTGCACGAACAGCTCCTAAGCTTAAGAAGAACAAAGACATTCTATATGAGTTCTTACATCATCTACATGCTGGCCCGTATGACGAAATATAGAGGAATTTCATACAAGGAACCTGTTAGTTGTGGCTCTCACCAATTTAAAATTCATGAGGCTTGTCCGCAGTTGCATTTGACTAGTACCACCTATTACAAGTGTGTCAATGATGCCTTCACCATGCACATCACAAGACTGCTTCAGGAGCAGATGCATCACAGGATCTCGAGAGAAGCCCAAGAATTGATTGAAAGGTATGGGTGCTGGTTTATACAATTTCCAAAGTTTTCTTACATAAGGCTGCAAGGATTTTCATCTTATCCATATAGACTGCCTAAGTACCCAACCAACAGAATATTGATGTTAGAGATATCTAGGCAATTGGTTGCCTACGATAAAATTCAGAAGAAAAAGATGAAGGGAGGTGTTGACTTCCCAATTGTCATGGGCAATTCAGATGAAGTGTGTTCTTCATTACAGGCAGCTAGGGAAGCCGAGAGTGAGCTTCAGTTTTATCACTTTTCATACCACACCAGCCGACAACACTATGATCCGCATAACAACATCAAATGGGTACTATCAGAGGAATTTAAACATAAGGCAAATATTGAGGATTATTGGGCTGATGCGTCGGACGAGGTTGAAGTCAGGAAAAGAATGCTCTCTAGGTTGCCAATTAACATGAGCAGGGAGTGTGAGGTCATTCCGGTACTAGACCAGGTAAATGAGGACATGGACGTTGTCCATCCAGATTATGGCGCAGTGAGAGATACTCCACTTCCACTCCCGTATTGGTCAGAACCAGAGGTTGCTGACTTGGACACACTCTCCATTCCGGTCTTGACATTTACCAGAGCATGGGTTGACAGGCGTGTGAGCAGGTTGAAGAGTAAGTCGATTGCTTTGACTTACAACTTGATGGGAGATCACAGGACACCCACCACCAGTAGGAAGAAACAAATCACACGAGGTCTGGAATCTAAAAGGAAGGAGCCAGTTCGGCAGGAGCCCGTTCAGCCGGTACCTCCAAGAGTTGCAGTTGAATCACCCACGCCAGTGGAGACACGTTCTCCAAGCATACAGGAGGTCTCTTTATTTGCTGATCAAAGAAATGCATTGAATCAGGTGCAAGCAGTACAAGAAAATAATCAGCCACCATGAAGAGAGTCAGTTGGCCAGAGTGTCAACGCACTTGCTAGAGATGATCAGCAAGATGATGAGGGGACTGCTACTGACCCTCAGTTTCAGCAAGAATTGGAGACAGCTTTGGAGGATGATGATGATATAGTTTCAGTAGATACTCAGCCACTTGAGGACGATGAACCTCACCAGAATGATGTAGAAGTTGAACAAGTCTGTGAAGTAGAGGCACAAGAACAGCAGCCATTTGATATACAGTATACAGTACCTGATTGGCTCAAAGATAGGATGAGAAGAATCCCCAGCGAAGAGATTGATCCAGCAGTTGAAATGGAAGAGTTTTTGAACAGGATCAACGCACCTACACAGAAGAAGAAAGCACGAAAGTTTTCAAAGATATTAATTGATGAGGATGGTTCCCGCACCCTTCACATGGCTGTGCCACAAGTTGATTGTGATTGAAATGAAGCAGTGCCAAAAAACTATGTGGTCACAACATTGGAGTTAGGACGCCCCACAGGTGCACAGATTGTAGAAGAATGTGATAACTCCTACCTCGCCCCCAAGGACAGACTATTTAAAAAGGAAAGTACAAGAAGTTTAAAAGAGAGCATAAGGCCTTGATAGGATATGTGCAGCAGCTGTCTCGTCCTCGTGGGCAGGAGATTCCAGTGATAGAACTTCCAGCAGAGATACCTAGAGAGTCAACGAGTGGCTTGTTGGAATTAGGGAAGATGGCACAGGAGGCAAATAAGTGGGTCACAGGAGTTCGTGTTGAGACAAAAAAGTTTATGGAAGACCTTGCTCTTGCTTTTTAGCAAGCTTCCAGTATCTTGGCACGGATGGAGGCAGTTGATTAGGCTTGGGGTGATGCTTTTGTTTATCAGAGCAAAGTAATTCAGCGTCTTGAGGCATTGAGACATGTTCCTTTGCGGTTATTGACTGATGGAGGGGTCATTCAGGAGAATGACAGGTATGATTTTTCTAGATGGTATTCTTCAGCAATCACGAGACGTGGTTTCTTCGACGCAGCACAGGCGGATTCAACTAGAGTACGGAAGGCTATGGCCAATATCATTGATGGAGTCCAGAATACTTTCGAGGCCATATTTGCTAGGCGGTTGAATCCAGATGAGGTGAATGTTGATAATTTGAGGGGTAGGCTAGTGCCTTTCTTTTCAGAGGTGAAGACCTTCGTACAAGATGACTTTGAGAACACTTCCACTTTCTCCACCTTGATCCAGAGTACGCAGGATTCCTTAGTTGCTTGGAGAAAATCTTGTGCAAGGCATGAACAGTCTGTTACGGTGTTAGAGTTTCAGCTTGATTACATTCCACCCATTTCAGTTCAGGAGGTTTGAGGCTGTACTTGGCAAGTTCATTGAGTTTGCAGCCAGAGAGAAGGAGAACGGGAATGCACTACTGGACGATGATCTTCTAGAAGACTGATTATGGGCATTAATTGCCTTTACTATTTTGGGAGTGAGTGGGTATCTTTGCTCATTTATTGCACCACTCCCCATTCTGACAGTTTTTAGGGTTAGGGTTGAGGTGGCTTAATCTTAGCCACTCTTTTGATTGTAATCTTAGCCGTCCATTGGACTGGACTATCTACAAAAGGGGGAGTCCCCCTCATTTGTATTTCATTAGAATTAGAATTAGAACTAGAGATTGGAGACTAGAGAGTAGAGCAGAGTAAGCATTTTGTTTGATAGCTTAGCATAGTGTGGAGAAGAAGGAAAGTTTTCCCTTTGAAAACTTTTGTAGAGATTGTTGTGTAAAACTTTCATGATAATAGATCTTTTCATTGATGGTGGAATTCGTCTTTGTCATGGATAGCTAGCAAGGTCTCTTCATCCTTTCGGATCCAAGTAGCATAAAGTAGCATAAAGTAGCATAATTTTCATCTCATTCAAGTAATTTACTTTGATGTGTGGTGTTTTATTGAGGTAGCTTCATTTCATTCTATACCACTAGCAGCTTGTTGATGACAAGTTCGCCTTGCGTGGTCTACTGGAAATTATCTTGAGTTTAACTTCGATTGTGATTTGTATACTTATATGCGTCGTCCTGATGGTATATGTATGCTAAATTGTAATCTGAATATCTTTTTGCTATCCCTTTGAAGATTGCACCAATTTTGCTGAAGCTGTCCGACGGGAGGCTAGGTGAAATTCGGTTGAAGTCTGCTGAAATCAAGCTCCACATATCTTGCATTTAGGATATAATTTAGAACTACCTCTCCCTTATACTCATTTACTTTCCGCACATTTCTGGTTAGTTTTAGGAAAGTACATACCTTATTGCCAAATCATATGTGCAAAATCCCCTTCAAATCATCCATCTACTGTTAACTGCAAGAATCCTGAACAATTGTGTAAGTCCCCTTTTGAAAACAGCAATTCACATCAAACCAACTGAGGGTATTCGAAGTATTTCGGAACCTTGGAGTTGAACGTGCGAACTTTCTCGCAATCTTAGCACACGGAATACTTTAATCAAGAGAGAGCGGAGTAGCCTTCGGACTATTTTGTTCTGCTGATTGGTGCGGTCATAAAAATCACATCAACACTTTGGCGGCGAACTTTCCTAGTTTCCAAAGAGTTCAATGAAATTTGTGGTGATTGCTATTGCTGCTACAGTCATGACAGCAACATAAAACTCAGTTTATAATTCAGATTTGCAATCCTTTGTTTGTAGTATGTGGGTATTGTTTGGGAAGCATTTTAGAGTATGTTTTGGATGTTCCCTTTGATGTTTGGAATGGTTCTTCATATTTTGGAGTATTGAATAAGCATATAGAAGTGATTTTTTGTGTGTTTCAATGTTTTCAGACCTACACCATCTTCCCTATTTATCCATTCAAGGTATCATATCGTTATTTCATAGCTGGATTGTTAGGTGCTTGTTATTTGGCACTATTGGGGGTGTTAATTTCACACCAGCATTGATATGAGCAGTTATTCAATGTTAATATTCCATATGGACTAATCTTGTAATCCTTCGAAAGCTTATACCACCAAAGATTTACTTTTCTATGCATTTTATATTGTAAACACTGGATGGTAATACTGCTAGTGGGTTTAGACTTGATTTTGCTGATGTACTTACCCCACTGAATAAGTGGTTAAATTGTAATAAGCTTTCCAACTGAATAAGTGGAGGTTTTGTATTTGCTCAGCACTGAAAAGTGGAAGAAGCTTGTTTTCATTTCTAGTATTTTATATGCACTCCATGTTGTCCCTCATTTTTGACTTCTTAAAAATTGGGATAACCTATCAAAATTTTGATAGAATTTGAAGATTTTCTCTTCTAAGGCACGTTTTACGAGGTGCAAAGGTTAGAAAATTTCAGTTTTGGGTCTATAGTCCTTTTGGCTAACATTTTTCACTCTCTTGTCCATTTTCATGAAATTCTGAATCATTTTTAGTGTCTTTTTGACCAAATTCGGGTTTTTTAGGCAACTCAGCAAAATAGGGAAATTTAAGCCTAAAAGCAAAATTGCTAAAACTTCCAAAAGTTCCGATTTTGCTTAAGTTGTCTAAAAATACCTATTTTTATTAAAATGAAATTGTCAAATGAGGTAAAAGGTCCAATTTCTTCTATTTGACAAAATGTAAAATTGCAATGAGTATCTAAAAACCCGAAATGCAAGTAAAAGGCATTTTTGAAGTTATTTGTTATATTTTTCACTTGCAATGAGTATCTAAAAACCCGAAATGAGTTTTGCAAGTGTTTTTGTGAATTTTGTAGCTTGCTCTTGCTCATATGTACCCCGATTGAAGAGATTTTGGCATGAAGAACACTTGGCAAGGTCTGCAACTTTATTAAATTCCCCATTTTTGCTCTACCATTGCCCCATTTTTGCAGATTTGAGTTTGTTCAAGGCGCCTAGGGTTTTATTTATTTATTTATTTTTCTTTATTTTGGTTTGTAAACTCTTGTTACGGGTATGTTCTTTGTTTCTTTTTATTTTATTTTTTTTGTTGCTTTAAATCTTTTGTTCTTGGGTTGCCTTTCTATGGAGATTAAGATTGTATATTATAAAAAAATGTATGGCTGAAAATGCGTTTTTCCACTTCACACACCCTTCATTCATGTCTCTTTCATACACATCATACTTCATTCGCCCTTCATTCATAAAAACATTTTTCTCTCTCTTTCATTCGCCTTTCCATTTCACTTTTCATTCACTTGCCTTCATTTCATATTCATTTGCCATTACCATTTTTCTTCATCATCATTATCATTTTCTACAAAAATGATGCCCTTGGCTGAAAATCGGGTTTTCATAATCTGATTACAAATAGGAGATTTTGACCAAGGTTACAAGTTAAAATGATAAACTTGCAATGACCTCTTATTTTTCCTACCTTGCACTTTTACTTGCAATGGCTTCCAAAAATCCCGATTACATTATACCTTACTTGCTGTCAGCCTTCCAAAACCCGGAATTCACTTGTGAGCCCATTTTTGCATCAAATTATCCCTTCCCTTGTCAGTCTTGTTTACACATATGATCTATCAAACCAATAAATCAAGGCATAGGCATTGTTTTATAACAATTTCCTCTTGAATAAGGTGTTATGGGTTCTTCATCAGTGAACAAAAGAAGAAGAGATACAACAATAATTCATGGAGCAGCTCGAAGGTCAATAATCCTCATGAAACCATCTAGGGACAAAGTGAATCAAGCATGGAAAAAGGACGCAACGAAGAGAAGAACTTCCTAAAGAAATGGTACTACTCCAAGCTTGTGATAAGGTTGAAGTTCGCCAAGGACACAAAGATCATTAAGAATGCAAATTCTCGTTCCAAGTTCGAGATCTCTTCACTAATCTTGAATACTTCAAGTTCTAAAATCCTGAAGCAGCATGAAGATCATCGTAGATGAAGGATGATGTAGTTAGAGTCGTGTCTTGGACACTTAAAATAATTTCAATTATGTATTTTACTTTCGACAAAAGTATATGTAAAAACAAGTTTTGCAATTGCAAGTGTTCTTTCCTTGCAGTTTTGGAAAATGTAATTACATGTAAGTTCTTACAAAACAAATCACAATTTGGATTGTAATTTTGAATAAGTCAATTGCAATTAGTTATCGGTTGAGAGATTTTCTCAAGTTTGTTAAGATCCTCCCACCTTTTTCTCCAGACCTCCCTCCTATAAATAATTGAGGGGGTCTATTGTAATTTTTTATCTTTTTAGCAAGCAAGAAAACTCTGCAAAATTTTATACTCATAAAGTCTTTGAGCTTTATAGTTGATAATTGTGAATTTTCAAGTAATATCAAGAAGTTGGAATTTCAGACTTTGAGTTGAATTCTTATTTTGCATCCTTCATGTTCTTATGTCATTTTGGAGCATCATTTTGTAAATACTTGAGAATTGTGGAATATTGCTGAAGAGAGATTCAATTTAAATATCTGCAGTCTTTGTGCTGTAAATGTTGAAAGTTGAAATGGTAATTAGTATTAGAAATTGAGAAGAATTGCAAGACTTTGTGCTCGTAGTAATTCTCATTTAAAGTAGTTAATAGATACATCGTAATTACAGACTTTGTGCTGTTTTATGTTGTATATTTTCATTAAGTAATCATTCTAAAAAGGGTAGTGTTGATGCGATTTTTGTGACCTCACCAATCAGCCGAAGAACAAAATAGTTTGGGACTACTCCATTCTCTCTTGATCAAAGTATTCCGTGTGCTAAGATTGCGAGAAAGATCACACGTTCAACTCCAAGGTTCCTTAAGTGCGAATAGACCCAGTTTGGTTGATGTGTAATGCTGTGTTCGTATGAGGGGACTTACGCAATTGTTCAGACTTCTCACAGTTAGCAGCTGATATGTAATTTGAAGGGGATCCTTGCGCTTATGATTTGACAATGTAGTTCGTTTTCCTAAAACTAATCATAAATGCGGAAAGTAAAAGGGGGTAGGGCCTAAGAAACTTATATTCTATTCTAAATGCAAGATATGTGGGGCTTTGTTTCAATAGACTTCAACCAAATTTAGCCTAGCCTCACGTCGGACAGCCTCAGCAAAATCGGTGCAATCTTCAGAGGGATAGCAAAGGATGTTCAGATTATAATTTAGCATACATACACCATCAGAACGACGCATATAAGTATACAAATTACAATTGAAGTTAAACTCAAGTTGATCTCCAGTGGACCACGCAAGGCGAACTTATCATCAACAAGCCGCTAGTGGTGTGGAATGAAAGAAGTTATCTCAACAAAACACCACACATCAATGTAAGCTACTTGCATGAAATTAAGCTACTTGGATACGAAAGGAAGAAGAGACCTTGCTAGCAATTCATGACAAGACGAATTCCACCATCAATGAAAATATCTATTATCATGAAAAGTGTTACACAACAATCTCCCAAAAGTTTTCAAAGGGAAAACTTTCTTTCTTCTCCACACTATGCAAAATGCCTACAATACTCTAATGCTAATGCTCAATCTCTCACAATGTCTACTGTCTACTCTGATTCTAATGAATTACAAATGAGGGGGACTCCCCCTTTTATAGCTAGCCAAGTCCCAAAAGACGGCTAGGGTTACAATTAATAGAGTGGCCAGAATCGTGCCACCTCAGCCCTAACCCTAAAAACTGCCAGAATAGGGAGTGGTACATTAAATGAATCAAAGATTCCCACTCACTCCCATAAATAGCAAATGCAATAAATGCCCATATTCAGTCTTCTAGAAGATCCTCGTCCAATAGTGTGTTCCCATTTGCCTTCTCTCTGACTGCCAACTCAACAAATCTGCCAAGTACGGCCTCAACCTCATGAACCGAAATAGATGGAACACAATCCAACTGAAACTCTAACACCGTGACTGAATGCTCATGCCTTGTACAAGATTTTCTCCAAGCAGCTAAGGAGTCCTGCGTGTTCTGGATCAAAGTGGAGAAAGTAGCAGTATTCTCGAAATCATCTTGTACAAAGGTCTTAACATCTGCAAAGAAAGGCACCGAGCAAACCCCTCAAATTATCAAAACTTATCTCATGGATTCCAACCCCGCAAATATGGCCTCAAGGTATTCCTCGAACTCCATCTATAATGTGTTGGCCATAGCCTTATGTACTTTCCGGTAAGCTCTGCGCTTGATCGAAGAAACCATCATGATTGCCGAAGAATAATTTGTTGTGACCTTTTCACACATCGCCCCATTCAAGATGGGGACCCTAACTTTGTCTCTCGCTTTGGCTTGGGTTTTCTTCTCTCTCTCCTGCGTCTCTTTCGGTGTCAGTCTTTTCGGGTTGTGTCCGGCCATTGAGCTTAAAGCGAAATATTGGCCAAGTCTAAATTAGGGTTTTGAACTTTTCTGGTCAATTCAAGGTCAAGTAAAGTGAGTAAATTGAAATTTGAACTTAACGTTGTTTGTCCAGCAGGCTTCCAGCCAATTTTCATCGATTCCAAGGTACTTACTATTTTTAGTAAGTGTGAAATTCAGGCAATTTGTCACTATTTTGAGATTACGATCATCACACTGCATTCAAATATCAGATTCTCATATGCCAAATTTGAGCAGCGGACAACTTACTATTTTTAGCGGTCGGGCCGAATAACATTTGCGTCAAATGAGAGGGTTTTGCAATTGGATGATTCTGATGATTTTTTTCGAGAGCTTATGACATGCAACGAGAGAATTTGACACCTCTGCATATTTTAGCAGTGTGTCACAGCGCGCACCCGTGATTCAAATTCATCGATCGCGAATGCCTGTAAACTAAGACAAAAGCGGAGATCTTTTGATACGCGATGCTGCAAGTTAGGGTTTCCGGCTTCGAGCCTAAAAAATAGGTAAAACTTCGAATCTTCAAAACCGCAAACCACCACGAAGCATTCTTCAGGCTATCTGGCTGGTGAAATTTCGAAGTCAAAGGGAGCACTTACTATTTATAGTAAGCCAGTTGGAAACATGCTAAAAATAGTAAATCAAGTGCATGCGTGTCGGGCAAAAAGATCGCGGGTGAGGAGCCGCTTCATTCAAATTTCAACTCGATCGGAGCTTGGGAGCTATTAGAAACCTGAGCTTACTATTTATAGTAAGCCACCTTCGGAAACAGGCTAAAAATAGCAGGGTGACTAAAAATGGCAGTGCCGACAGGTTGATAAGGTTATGAAGAAGCTATGTTTAAAATTTCAGGCCATTCCGAGCTTCAGAGGCGCAAATTCAGAGAACTTACTATAAATAGCAGGGCACGATACTGGCGAAGGATGATGAAAATTTTGTCTAAGTCTGGAGTCTCGTCCAGCAGGCCTGGTAAAATGCGTCCATCTCAGCTAGAGGCATGAAAAATTTCCAAGTGTGAGTTCATCCTTCACACAGGGCAAAATGCGCCCAAGGCAGGAAAAGTCAACAAAGTCAACGATCTTCGTCCTGCTGCCAGGCCAAATTGCGCCCAAGAAGGAAGAGGGAAAAGTTGAAAAGTTTCTAAGGCATGGAAATCCGCCACCCCCTCCTAAATGCGCCCATCCTGTAGCAGGGGTGAAATGCGCCCAAAACACAAGTAAGTCAAAGCAAAGTCAAACGTGTTAATCCTCCTCATACATGGAAATGCGCCCAAGGTTGCAAGGGGTCAAACAGGTCAACGTTTCTTATCCTCCTCAAGGGGCAAAATGCGCCCAAGTGCATGCATGTGAGGACAAAGTTTGGAAGGCGAAGAGTCACCTGAAGGCGTTCATCCATTAGACACATCAAAATGCGCCCAAAGGGAAAGAAAAGTCAAGAAGTCAAAGATCTCGTCCTCCTCCATAGGCAAAATGCGCCCAAGGGGAAAGAAAGTCAAGAAGTCAAAGATCTCGTCCTCCTCCATAGGCAAAATGCGCCCAAGGGGAAAGAAAGTCAAGAAGTCAAAGATCTCGTCCTCCTCCATAGGCAAAATGCGCCCAAACTTGTGCATGTGAAGACAAAAACGTAGAAGATGAAGGGTCACAAGGCGTGGTGGCAAGTTTGTCCTCCTCCTACATCAAAATGCGCCCATGTTTGGATGTGAAGTAATTAAGGGTGGTAATTGAGGTGAAGAATATTACCAAAGCATGGTGAAAGGTGTAAATGTTAGGCGTTATCCTCCTCCACCCTCAGAATGCGCCCAAGGTGAGTTAGGCGTGATTTTTTCTCCAAGAGTGTTGGGCGCCTAAGGTGATATTAAATATCTTGAGGGCGTTAGAATTTTTCAAAGCGTGTGAGGTGGTGTATATTGGAAAATTATTTCAAGGTGTGTGGCGTAATTTTAAATCCCTCTTCAAGTGCTATATGCGCCTAGGGAGATGGGAGTCATAAGGGGTGATTTTAGAATATCTGAAGGTGTTGAGAATAAAATGCTAAGTGAATTGTGCGCCTAGGGAGATGGGAGTCATAAGGGGTGATTTTAGAATATTTCAAGGTGTTGAGAGTAAAATGATAAGTATGCGCCTATGTTGAAGGGAGTTATAAGGTGTTAGAAATATTTCCTAAGGCGTTGAAATATTTCAAGGCGTGATTTTCTTCAAGTGTGATACGCCTAAGGTGGTGAAGTGTTAGAGAAATTCATAAGACATGTGAAATTTAAATTCTCTAAGGCGTTAGAAATTTTAATAAAATTGCCTTTCAAGTGTGAAGTATGAAGTGAGAAATAAGGCGTGCCGAGAATGAGTAAATTCTTCCAAATGAAGTTGATAAAAAAATTTCTCTCCACTGGCAGATGATTCAAAATTTTCTAAGGGAAACTTCTCAAAGTGCTAGATGATTTTAAAATATTTTTCTAAGGCAAATTATTTTCCCTTGGAAAATACGCCTTGAGATCAGAGTGGTGAAATTTCTCCGTGAGACAAGAGCAACTTTTCTCAGTGATGGAGTCAGAAATGCAAGACGATTCAAATTTTTTCAAGAGGTCAGAGCAACACAGAGTGATCACAGGCGAAGAACGAATTTAAATGATGAAAATAATATTTTTCTAAGGTTCAAATTGAAAAATTAAATGAACCCGTTCGTTGGGTACCCATGGATTCCAGACAATCTGAAGAAAAATTGCTTCTGGGTACTGAACATTTGTGATGATAAATGGATTTCCAAGTCTTTCAAGCTTCGCCGACACTTTTTCAGTGAAGAATTTAATCAGTGCTCAAATTGTGAATTTTCCTAAGGGAGAATTTTAAATTTTCTGAGGCAAAAATGAATAAAATGTGTTTTCAAAGTGAATTTTCTTCGAACAATGAATCTGAAGGGAGTTGCTTAGATAATTTTGATTAAATTCTTCGAGGATGAATTTTCTAGAGCAGAAGAGAGTTAAAATTCAAATTCCAGTAACAGAGCTTCGGCTGGTGAGTAAAAAAAATGATGAATTTAAATTAATTTTTCGAAAAGGAATTCAAAAACGCCAGTCAAAGTCAACTTTCTAGAAGAATAATATTCCCGACGACTGGAGACAAGTGTCAGAAGCACCAGAGAGGGAAAAATTCGAATTCTTGAAGTGGAGTAGTGGAATTTAATGGCACTGGCTAAAATTAACTTCTTCTAGAATTCAAGTTTTAGCTATAAAATGGAGAAGTTTTTCACTTGTTTTCACAACTGAAGAAGGCGAACTTGCTCTGAGAGTGAAGTGTTGCAGTGAATTGTTGCTTGAAGAGTTTGAAATCTGAATGTTGCTGAGTTAAAAAGGGACGCCTTAAGTTGCTGGAGAGCTTGAAGGAATTCGAATTTTTGCTGAGGAATTGAGTTTGCTGAAGGGGCGCACTTGAAGGTTGATCAAATTTGCAGTTAAAGGAGGTACGCCATTGCTGGTTAAAGGAGTATTTGCTGAAGATTGAAGTTGCTTGTGAGAGGTACGGCTTTGCTAGTGTTGAGGCTGAAATCTGATTTGTTAAGTAAGTTGAAGTTGCCAGTTGAAGGGATGCCTTGTATTGAGTAAATAGCTGAGAGCTTTGAAAGTACGAACTTGCTAGTGTGAGATTGCTGATTGCTGATACGAAGTCATAGAAGTTAAAATTGCTGATTGCTGATAGTGAAGTAAAGTCATCAAAGTTCACTTAGAAATCTGTTCTAAGTGTTGGAATTCGAACTTATCCAAGAGAAGAAGCTGAGGTTTGCAAACACGAGAGTTATTGCAGCTTCTAGAATTCGACTGCAGCCCCTATACAGTGCCTTATTTTATTAAATTTAATTGCTGATGAATGTTTGTTATGTTGCAGATGGCTAAAGCGAGGACAACCGGAAAGGACAATGGTGCCTCAAGACAAGCTATGATCAATAAGCTGAGCAAGACATTCATGCCAGAATCGAAATTCATTTCAAAGCTGGGCAAGTTGACGGACACTAACCTGGGCTCTGTCAACTTGGATACCTTCAAGAACAGGCTGTTTGGAATTGGAAGTCATCGGGCTTCGGCTACTTCGCACAACATCGTCCGAAGTGGGCTATATGCAGCTGCTGGTTTTCCGCCAGCTATTCAGTGTTCGGAGCTGATAATGGAGTGCGCTAACTGCTACGAAAAGGAACACCGGTCTATCATGTCACCAGATGGCCAAGTGCTTGCCAATCTTACTCCGGCAGCCATTGGTGAAGCTTTCGGGATCCCGGTGCACAGGAATATGATTTACAAGTCCAGGGAGCGAGCAGAGCGGATGTATGCTTCTGCTTTCGAGAGGTGCATGGATACAATTAACACTCACTGGATGAGCACTCCAAAGCCATCTCGTGCGAAATTGCCAAAACAGATCATAGCGGAGGACCTGAAACAAGAATACTGTGATCTTATCATGATGTTGAGCAGGGTTGGTGGTTGCCCACAGTCCTACATTTTTGAGCCTTGGATGTTTTAGTACATCAACCTGGTACTAGAGGGCAAGGATTATGTCAATTGGGCTGAGATGATCAGCGATAATATACATGAGCAGCTCCTGAGCCTGAGGAGGACTAAAACGTTTTACATGAGCTCTTATCTCATTTATATGTTGGCACGAATGACGAGGTACAGGGGGATTTCTTACAAGGAACCCGTCGGTTGTGGCTCCCACCAGTTCAAAATCCATGAGGCGTGTACACAGTTGCACCTGTCAAGCACAACCCACTACAAACGTGTCAACGATTCATTCACCATGTACATCACGAGGCTGCTTCAGGAGAGGTTACATCACAGAATCTCTAGGGATGCTCAAGAGCTGATTGAAAGGTATAGGTGCTGGTTTATTCAATTTCCGAGATTTTCATACATTAGGCTGCAAGGATTTTCTTCATACCCTTATAGGTTGCCTAAGTACCCAACAGATAGAATAATAATGCTAGAGGTATCCAGACAGTTGCTAGCCTTTGACAAAATTCAAAAGAAGAAAAAGAAAAGAGGGATAGAGTTTCCAGTTGTGATGGGCAACTCGGATGAGGTGTGTCCTTCGATACAGGCAGCTAGAGAAGCTGAAAGTGAGCTTCAGTTTTATCACTTCTCATATCATACAAGTAGACAACACTATGGCCCGCATCATAACATCAAGTGGGTGTTGTCAGAGGAGTTTAAACATAAGGCCACTATTGAGGATTATTGGGCTGATGCAGTTGATGAAATTGAGGTAAGGAAGAGAATGTTTTCTCGGTTGCCGATTACTCTGATCAGGGAGTGTGAGGTAGTTCCAGTTCCGGACCAGGTCAGTGAGGATATGGATGTTGTGCATCCAGATTATGCAGCTGTTCGAGATACTCCACTTCCACCTATAGATTGGTCAGAGCCCGAGGTTGCTGATTTGGATACTCTTTCTATCCCGGTTATGACATTCACCAGGGCATGGGTTGACAGGAGAGTGAACAGATTGAAGAGTAGGTCAATTGCCTTGACTTATAATATGATGGGAGATCACAGGACGCCCACCATAGGAAGAAAGAAGCAGATTACACGAGGTCCAGAGTCCAGAAAGAAGGAAATAGTTCAGCCGAGCCTCCACGGATTACAGCAACACCCTTGGAGACCGCTTCCAAGTATACAGAGGTGTCTTTGTTTGCTGATCGAGAGGATTGCAAAGGAATCGTACCGGTAGTACAGATGATATTCAGCCTCCACGGAGGGAGTCGATTGGCCAGAGTGCCAATGTACCTGTTAGGTTGATCAGCAGGATGATGAGGGGACTATTACTGACCCTCAGTTTCAGCAGGAGTTAGAGGAGGCCATGAACGATGGCGATGATGATGATATAGTGTCAGGTGACACTCAGCCACTTGAGGACGATGAGCCTCGCCAGAATGAAGAAGAAGTTGAACAGGTTAGAGAAGTCGAGGCACAGGAGCAGCAGCCCTTCGATATACTATATGAGGTGCCCGATTGGCTTAAAGATAGAATGAGAAGAAGCCCGAATGAGGAGCTTGATCCAGCAGTTGAGATGGAAGAGTTCTTGAACCGGATCAGTGCACCTCCACCGAAGAAGGCAAGAAAGTTTTCGAAGATTTCCACTGATGAGGATGGCTCTCGTACTCTTCACGTAGCTGTCCCACAAGTTGAGTGTGACCGGAATGAAGTAGTTCCTGAAAATTATGTGGTCACCACTTTGGATTTGGGACGCCCTACTGGTGCTCAGATTGTTGAGGAGTGTGATAACTCCTTCCTCACCCTCAAGGATAGGTTGTTCAAGAAAGAAGGGAAGTATAAGAAGTTGAAATGAGAACACAAGGCGTTAATTGGATATGTTCAGCAGTTGTCTCGTTCCCGAGGGCAGGATGTACCAGTGATAGAGCCTCCGGAATTTATTCCTAGAGAGTCGATCAGCGGCTTAGTAGAGTTGGGGAGAATGGCACAGGAGGCAGATAAATGGGTCACCGGAGTTCGTGCTGAGACAGAGAAATTTATGAGGGACCTTGCTTCTGCCTTTCAGCAGGCCTCTACTATTTTGACACGGATGGATGCGGTGGATCATGCTTGGGGCGATGCCTCTATCTATCAGAGTAGGGTGATCCAGCGTCTTGAGGTGTTGAGGCATGTGCCATTGCGTTGGTGATTGATGGAGGTGTCATTCAGCGAATGACCGATATGATTTCTCTCTGGTATTCTTCGCTATCAGGCGTGGCTTCTTCGATCGCGCACACGGATTCAGCCAGATACATCGGCTATGGCCAACATTATAGATGGAGTTCAGAACACCTTTGAGGCCATATTTAAGAAGGGCTGAATCCGTGACATGAGTTTTGATAATTTGAGGGGTTTGTTGGTTCCTCTTCAAGCAGATGTTAAGACCTTTGTACAGGATGATTTGAGAATGCTACATTCTCCACTTTGATCCAACACGGGACTCCTTAGGCGCTTGGAGAAAATCTTGTACAAGGCATGAGCATTCAGTCACGGTGTTAGAGTTTCAGTTAGATTGTGTTCCACCGATTTCAGTTCAGGGGTTGAGGCCGTACTTGGCAGATTTGTTGAGTTGGCGTCAGAGAGAAGGCAAATGGGAACCACTCCGGACGAAGATCTTCTTAGAAGACTGGACATGGAGCATTTATTGCATTTGCTATTTTGGGAGTGAGTGGGAATCTTTGATTCATTTAATGTACCACCCCTATTCTGGCAGCTTTTAGGGTTAGGGCAGGTGGCACGACTCGCCACTCTATTGATTGTAACCCTAGCCGCCTTTGGGACTTGGCTATATGGGGAGTCCCCCTAGGCATTAGGAAAATTAGAATTAGATTAGACATTGGAATAGTAGACATTGAGAGAGAGCATTAGAGCTAGATAGTGTAGCATTGTAGAGCATTTTGCATAGTTTGGAGAAGAGAGAAAGTTTTCCCTTTGAAAACTTTTGAGGAGATTGTTGTGTAACACATTTTATGATAATAGATCTTTTCATTGATGATGGAATTCGTCTTGTCATGAAATGCTAGCAAGGTTTCTTCTTCCTTTCGTATCCAAGTAGTTTAAATTCATGCAAGTAGCTTACTTTGATGTGTGGTGTTTCATTGAGATAGCTTCGCTTTATTCCATACCACTAGCGGCTTGTTGATGATAAGTTCGTCTTCTGTGGTCAACTGGACATTATCTTGAGTTTAACTTCGGTTGTGATTTATATGCTTATATGCGTCGTTCTAATGGTGTATGCATGTTAATTCATAATTTGAACATCTTTTGCTATTTCCCTTGAAGATTGCATTGATTTTACTGAGGCTGTCCGACGGAGGCTAGGTGAAATCCGATTGAAGTCTATTGAAACGAAGCCCCACATATCTTGCATTTAGAGTAGAATATAAATTTCTTAGGCCTTAACCCCTTTTACTTTCCGCACTTTCTGATTAGTTTTAGGAAAAGAACCACATTGCCAAATCATACGTGCAAGAATCCCCTTCACAATCATACATTAGCTGCTAACTGTGAAAAAAAATCTGAACAATTATGTAAGTCCCCTCGTAAGAACACAGCAATACACATCAACCAAACTGGGTCTATTCGCACTTAAGGAACCTTGGAGTTGAACGTGTGAACTCTCTCGCAATCTTAGCACATGGAATACTTTGATCAAGAGAGAACGGAGTAGCCCCAAAACTAGTTTGTTCTGCCGTTTGGTATGGTCACAAAAACCACATCAACAAATACCACCGAGAGAAATCATATCGGTCATTCGCTTGAATGACGCCTCCATCAATCAGCAACTACAACGGCACATGCCTCAATGCCTCAAGACGCTGGATCACCTTACTCTGATAGATAGAGGCATCTCCCCAAGCATGATCCACTGCATCCATCTGTGTCAAAATAGTAGAGGCCTACTGAAAAGAAGCAAGGTCCTCCATAAATTTCTCTGTCTCCACACGAAATCCTGTGACCCATTTATCTGCCTCTTGTGCCATCCTCCCCAACTCTACTAGGCCGCTGATCAACTCTCTAGGAATATCTGTTGGAGGCTCTATCACTGGTGCATCTTGCCCTTGAGAACGAGATAGCTGTTGTACATATCCTATTAAAGCTTTGTGTTCTCTCTTCAACTTCTTATACTTCCCTTCTTTCTTGAACAACCTATCCTTGAGGGCAAGGAAGGAGTTATCACACTCCTCAACAATCTGAGCACCAGTAGGGCGTCCCAAATCTAGAGTAGTGACCACATAATTCTCAGGAACTGCTTCATTCCGGTCACACTCAACTCGAGGAACAGCAACGTGGAGAGTACGAGAGCCATCCTCTTCCGTGGAGATCTTCGAAAACTTTCTTGCCTTCTTCTTCGGTGGAAGGGCAATGATCCGGTTCAGAAATTCTTCCATCTCAACTGCTGGATCAATCTCCTCACTGGGGCTTCTTCTCATTCTATCTTTAAGCCAATCGGGCACATCATACTGTATGTCAAAGGGCTGCTGCTCCTGTGCCTCGACCTCTCTAACTTGCTCAACTTCTTCGTCATTCTGGCGAGGCTCATCGTCCTCAAGTGGCTGAGTATCACCTGACACTATATCATCATCATCGTTCATGGCCTCCTCTAATTCCTGCTGAAACTGAGGGTCAGTAATAGTCCCCTCATCATCATGCTGATCAATCCTAACAGGTACGTTGGCGCTCTGGCCAATTGACTCTCTCAGTGGAGGCTGAATATCATCCCGTACTACCGGTACCTGATTCACTGCAATCCTCTGATCAGCAAACAAAGACACCTCCTGTATACTTGGAGAACGTGTCTCCAATGGTGTCGCAACTGTAATCCGTGGAGGTTCTGGCTGAGTAGGCTCCTGTCTAACTATTTCCTTCTTCCTGGACTCTAGACCTCTTGTAATCTGTTTCTTTCTGCCAGTGGTGGGCGTCCTGTGATCTCCCATCAAATTGTAAGTCAAGGCAATTGACCTACTCTTTAACCTGTTAACTCGCCTATCAACCCATGCTCTAGTAAATGTCATGACAGGGATAGAAAGAGTATCCAGATCTACAACCTCGGGCTCTGACCAATCGGGAGGCGGAAGTGGAGTATCTCGAACAGCTGCATAATCTAGATGCACTACATCCATATCCTCATTGACCTAGTCCGGAACTGGCACAACTTCACACTCCCTGATTAGAGTAACAGGCAACCGAGAGAACATTCTCTTCCTTACTTCAATTTCATCAACTGCATCAGCCCAATAATCCTCTATGGTGGCCTTATGCTTGAACTCCTCTGACAACACCCACTTGATGTTATGATGCGGGTCATAGTGTTGTCGACTTGTGTGATATGAGAAGTGATAAAATTGAAGCTCACTTTCAGCTTCTCTAGCTGCCTGTATCGAAGGACACACCTCATCCGAGTTGCCCATTACAATTGGAAACTCTATCCCTCCCTTTTTCTTTTTCTTCTGAATCTTGTCAAAGGCAAGCAGTTGCCTTGATATCTCTAGCATCAATATTCTATCTGTTGGGTATTTAGGCAGCCTATATGGGTATGATGAGAAACCTTGCAGCCTAACATAAGAGAATCTCGGAAACTGTATGAACCAACACCCATACCTCTCAATTAGTTCTTGGGCATCCCTCGAGATTCTATGATGTAACCGCTCCTGAAGCAGCCTCGTGATATACATGGTGAAGGCATCGTTGACACGCGAGTAGTGGGTTGTGCTTGCCAGATGCAACTGTGGACAGGCATCATATATTTTAAACTGGTGGGAGCCACAACCAACAGGTTCCTTGTAACAGATCCCCCTGTACTTCGTCATCCGTGCCAACATGTAGATAATGTAGGAGCTCATGTAAAATGTCTTCGTTCTTCGGAGGCCCAGGAGCTGCTCATGTAGATTATCACTTATCATTTCGGCCCAATTGACATAGTCCTTGCCTTCTAGCACCAGGTTGATGTAATAAAACATCCAAGGCTCAAAAATGAACGATTGTGCACAGCCACCAACCCGACTCAGCATCATAATGAGGTCACAATATTCCTGCTTCAAGTCATCCGCAATGATCTGCTTGGGCAACTTCGTACGAGAAGGCTTAGGAGTGGTCATCCAGTGGGTGTTAATTGTATCCATGCATCGCTCAAAAGCAGAAGCATACATACGCTCTGCTCGCTCCCTGGACTTGTAGATCATATTTCTGTGCACCGGGATCCCGAAAGCTTCACCAATGGCTGCCGGAGTAAGATTTGCTAGCACTTGGCCATCAGGTGACATGATCGACCGGTGTTCTTTCTCATAGTAATTGGCGCACTCCATCATCAGCTCTGAGCATTGAATGGCTGGTGGGAAACCAGCAGCTGCATACAACCCGCTTCGAACGATATTGTGTGAAGTAGTTGAAGGCCGATGACTTCCAATTCCAAACATTCTGTTCTTGAAGGTCTCCAGGTTGACGGAGCCCAGGTTGGTGTCTGTCAACTTGCCCAGCTTTGAAATGAATTTCGACTCCGGCATGAATGTTTTGCTCAGTTTCTTGATCACAGCTTGTCTTGAGGCACCATTGTCCTTTCCAGTTGTCCTCGCTTCAGCCATCTGCAAACAACAACATTCATCAGCAATTTAATTTAATAAAAATGATACATGACATTACATAGGGGCTGCAGTCAACTTCTAGAAGCTGCAATAACTCTCGTGTTTGCAAACCTCAGCTTCTTTTCTTGAATCCCAACACTTAGAACAGATTTCTAAGTAGACCTTGATGGTTTCACTTCACTATCTTCAATCAGCAATTTGCACTTCACACTTTATATCAGCAATCAGCAATCTTGCAAGTTCGTACTTTTGAGTTCTCAGCAATTCACTTCTAGGCATCTCTCTTTCAACTGGCAACTTCAACCCACTCAACAAATCAAACTTCAGCCACTTATACCTGCAAATTCGTACCTCTCCAGCAACTCAAGGCGTCCCCTTTAGCTGCAAATTTGAGCAACTTCAGCAAACTTTGAATTCTTCAAGCAACAACTCACTGCAACACTTCACTTAGAGAAAATTCGACTTCCTCAGCTGTGAAAAATAAGTGAGGGACCTCTCCATTTTATAGCTAAAACCCGAATTCTAGAAGAAGTTAATTTTAGCCAGTGCCATTAAAATCCACTACTCCACTTCAAGAATTCGAATTTTCCCTCTCTGGTGTTTCTGACACTTGTCTCCAGTCGTCGGGAATCTTATTCTTCTAGAAACTTGACTTTGACTGTCATCCTTGAATTTGTTTTCGAAAAATTTAATTTAAATCCATCCTTTTAATTCACCAGCCAGAGCTCTGATACTGGAAATCGAATTCAACTCCTCCTCTGCTCTGAAAAATTCATCCTTGAAGAATTTAATCAAAATTATCTAGGCAACTCATCTCAAACTCCATTCGAAGAAAATCCATTTTGAAAACACATTTTATTCCCTCTGCCTTAGAAAATTTTAAATTTTCCCTTAGGAAAATTCACAATTTGAGCACTGATTAAATTCTTTACTGAAAAAGTGTCGGCGAAGCCTGGAAGACTTAGAAATCCATCTATCATCACAAACGTCCAGTACCCAGAAGAAAATTTTCTTCAAAACGTCTTGAATCCATGGGTACCCAACGAACGGGTTTATTTAATTTTTGAAATTTTGAACCTTAGAAAAATATTATTTTATTGATTCCTCGCCAGCGATTACTCTGTGTTGCTCTGATTTGAAGAACTTGAACTCATCTTTGCATTATCATTCATCCCTGACTCCACTGCTGAGAAAATTTGCTCGTGCTCTGAGAAATTTCATCACTCTGAGGCTCTAGGCGTATTTTCTAGGAAAGAAAATATTTGCCTTAGAAAAATATTTTAATCATCTCTTGCATTTGAGAATTTTCCTTAGAAAATTTTATTTGCTCACTCGCCGGTGTTAGGAAATTTCAACTCTACTTAGCAAAATTTGCTCACTTTCACTGCTCACTTCACACTTCACACTTGAAAATATTTTTTTTAAAACCCAACGCCTAGGCAACTTCTCCAACACTTAGAAAATATTTTATTTTTTTACTTGAGGCGCCAAGCATACTTCATTTTATTCCCTTCAAATATTTCAACGCCTTCAAGATATTTTAAAATCACCTTAGGCGCCTAACATACCTGAAGAACATCACGCCTTCAACATGCCTTAGAAAATATTTTAACACCTTATGACTCCCATCTCCCTAGGCGCATATAGCATTTGAAGAGGGATTTAAAAATTACGCCTAGGCAACACCTTGCAACACTCTCCACCCTTGGCGCGCCTAGCATTTACCCTGTGTTCACCACGCCACATTCATATTTCACCTCATTCACCACTTGCACTTACTTTTACTATCCAAACATGGGCGCATTTCTATGTGTGTGAAGGATGACCTTTCGACTTCCCATTTTTGTCTTGACTTGAGCTAGTTTGGGCGCATTTTACCCCCTGAGGAGGACGAGTTTGCTTTGACTTGCTGACTTGCTTAAACTTTGGCGCATTTTCATGCATTTGAAGGATAAAAAACGTTGACTTGTTGACTCCTTGCAACTTTGGGCGCATTTTCATGTGGCTGGTGGATAACCCTCTCCAACGTCCTTGGGTGACTCTTCACCTTCTATTTTTTGTCTTCACATGGCCTAGTTTGGGCGCATTTTGTATGTGATGAAGGATAAAAAACTTTGACTTTGTTGACTCCATCCTTCCTTGGGCGCATTTAGATGCATGAGAAGGATAAACTTCAAGTTGGGCGCATTTGGAGGGGTGAGGCGGATTTGAGTGCTGACCTTGCTTTGACCACCTACAACTTGGGCGCATTTCACCCCCTGAGCAGGATAAACTTGCATCTTGGGCGCATTTAGAGGGTGGTGGCGGATTTCTTTCATGCCTTAGAAACTTTTTTTAAAATCAATCCTCAAGGTGGGCGCATTTTCCTAGTCCTGCAGGATGAAGATCGTTGACTTTCTTTGACTTTCTTGTGCCTTGGGCGCATTTTGGCATGTGTGAAGGATGAGCTCACACTTAAAAAAAATTTATGCCTCCTTCCTAGCTGGGCGCATTTTGCCATAGCAACTGGATGAAGCTTCAGACTTAGACCAATTTTCTCGTTCCTTGCCAGTATTTCATACCCTGCTATTTATAGTAAGTTCTCTGAATTTGCGTCTCTGAAGCTCGGAATGGCTTGAAATTTTGCGTACTGCATCCTTATAACCTCGTCAACCTGTCGGCACTGCCATTTTTAGTCACCCTGCTATTTTTAGCATGTTTCTGAAGGTGATTTACTATAAATAGTAACCTCGCGTTTTTGATAGCTCCCATGCTCCGATCGAGTTGAGATTTGGATGAGGTGCTCCTCACCACGTGACCTGCTGGCTAACACTGACGCATGTGCTCAATTTACTATTTTTAGCATGTTTCCAATCTAACTTACTATAAATAGTAAGTGCTCCGTTTGACTTCAAATTTCACCAGCAGATAGCCTGAAGAATGCTGATCGCGGTGGTTTACACCGGTTTTCGAAAATTTTGACTTTTTACACCTATTTTTAGGCTCCGAAGTTGGAAACCCTAATTCGCTCTGCATGCATATCAAATGATATCTGTTTCTCTTCGTTTCTGTGGCACTGCGATCAGCTCGTGAATCTGAACTGCTGGGAAGCGGCTGCCGGGACACACCTGCTAAAAATAGCAAGTTCCTTACTGAGTGAGAATCTTCGTTTGCATGTCATACCATCGCGAAGATCTCGAAAAACCCATCAGGAATCACCCGACATGCAAAAGAAACCTCGACATGCAAACCCTAAAAATAGCCTCGGAAGGCTGAATCCTAAAAGTTGTCGCCTCATCTTGCATGTCACATCATCGCGAAGGTCTCGGAAAACCCAGAAGGAATATGCCAACATGCAAAGAAAATCTCTGCATCTGAACCTTGAAATTTGCCCCGGAAGCTAGACCGCTAAAAATAGTAAGTTGTCCGTTTTCGCTCAAAATTTGCACGCGAGCAGTCTGATGTGCTCTGAGTACTGTGTGACTGTCGGAATTTCAAAATAGCTGACAAATTGCCCTGAATTGTGCACTTACTAAAAATAGTAAGTACCTTGGAATCTGATGAAAATTTGCTGAGAACCTGCTAGAAACATGATAATAACAACGTTAAGTTCAATTTTCAATTTATTCACTTTACTTGACCTCGGACTGACCGGAAACGATGAAACCCTAATTTTAGACTTGGTCAATTTCATGCTTAAACTCGCCGACGGGCGCAACCCCTCGAAAAGGCGGACATCAGAAAAGAGACAGAGCGAGAGAGAGAGAGAAGAAAACCCAAGCCAAAAGACCGGAACGGAGCAAAAATTAGGGGGTCCCCATCTGAATGGGGCGATGTGTGAAAAGGTCACAACAGGTAGATAGGATCTCATTCCTCAAAACTTTGCGCTTATTGGTTGTTTTCCCGTCCCGGAGGAAGTAACGGAAGTCTTTGTACTTTAAGGAAACTTTATTTCCTCTTTCTTGATTTCACTGCATAGCTGTTGTAATAAGTTTTAGTAACATTTGCTATTTCTTTTCTGCGAAGTGAAAAGAATATAATCTTTCCTGAAATAAGAGGAACAATTGCTGTCCTACCCATATTAGTTTTGTTTAGTTAAAGGGGGAGCCTTCCCTTAATTAGGAGAGTTTAATCTCACGTGCTGTGGTTGAAACCACAATTTTGTATGCTTTCACAAGAATACAAAATTTTCAACCAACACTCCACTGAATAAGTGGTATTGGTTGGCTTGCCGACTAGAGCTTTACTTTCAGCTGCTGCAATTTATTTCGATATAAAGATCCTTTCACCATATGCTCTCACCTTGCCCATCTTGGAAATTGGCTGATCAAAAAGTGGAACAATTGTAATCACTCTTTCAGTCAGTGTAAATTTAAAAAAGAAATCTAGGGTGGTTATTAAAGTACGTGTTGAATCAAACCAACTAATGCATGTAGAAGAAAATATTGTAGGTATTTTATCTTGTATATTCATTTCTTTATTTAGCACGTTCATTATAGTTATTAACTTGACATGGATGACTGCATGTAACTAAAACCATTGTCTACAGACCAAATTACGAAGCAATGTTCATACAGAAATAAGTGAAATGATGCAGCATTTAAATGGTGATACTTGAAGAATATTCCAAGACACAAATAGGACATTTTCTTTCAGACATCTTTTGGTGATGTGTGGCAGAAAGGATCTGCATAATCATCAATCACTAAAAGAGAGGACTCTGCATTTGAATTAAATTGTAAAATCTAATGGCTGCAATCAGATGAGAACTCAAGTGAAGAAGCTTTAATAGGTAGGGTTTCCAATGCAGCTTTTCCATTGGTGGAGAATGACGTCTTGTAATGTAAAATGTATGTCTGCACCCTCAAAAGTAAACATATACTTCATTCTTGAATTATACTAAAATATCACTAAAATGTGATTGACTATCATCTTTCAGCCATCAAAATGTTCTTCAGATTGTAAGTTTCAACAAAATAAGTTCCAATGACACAGAAAGTTTATCCAAACAGGATAGAATTTCAAAAAAAAATATCTCTACAAGAATATTACCTTATAAAATTAGTTTCTAATGCCAAGAAAATTTCTTCAATTACTTTAGAATCCATATGCACAGTTTTTCCATTTCTTATTAATAACCAGTTCGTATGTTTTGGAAGAATTTTAAAAGTACAAGTACTACTTACTAGTACAATCTTTTCAGGATGCATAAGACGGCTACAGAAAACAGATTGATGAGAAAAAAGAATTGCTAAAAAATTTACTTGCTTTGTTTTCATTTAAGTTAAAATATGCCAAATTCCGTCTAATTACTATCTCCAAAACATTATTAAGTACAATCCCAGCCATTGAAATACAAGACTTCCACAGTATCTTTCAATTTTAAGGAACCTGTATGCTAGAATATAGATTGGAAACATGCATCCTAGTTTTATAGCAATATTCTCTGCAATGAAGAAAAGCTAAACATCAAAAAGGTCTCCAACTGTTAAGCAAGATAAATCCGAAGTAGATGATGAAGTTCAACATATATGAGTAAAATTAAAAGAGATCATAATACAAAATAAAGTATTGCAAGAGGGGCAGAAGGTAACAAATGACAGGTGGAGTGAGGAGGAATAAGGCACAGTTCAAATTACCTGTCCGTATGTCAAACTTTTTTTTCCAGCATTCCCAAATAAAGCACTCTATCTCTATGTCAACTCTCATCAAATTATCCCTGCCACAACAACAGATAACTACATTCACAAATAGAGAATCTTGAAGACTGGCAAAGTAACAGGCCACAAAAAAATTGTGTCAAGGAAAACACTATTAGGAAATACCCATGCAAGAGCTATACATCCATATTATTTTTTAAACAGAATATGGGGGAATTCATAAAAAAAGATGTGATTTAGATGGCACATGTTACATATGTCTTAAGTGTATATTGTACGGGGACAGAAAACACAAATTTCATAGGAGTATCATAAGCACTGCCAAGTAGGAATATCATAAACATTACGGAGTGTAATCTTCCATATGTTAAAGAAAATACACATAATATCTATATTTTATCTGGGATCAGCAATAAGGATGAAGAGGAGAATATTCATCTAGGATCTAAAATTTGCAAATCTAAGTCATTGCCTATTTTTGCAATTTCTCCCTATGATGCTCTTTTTTCCCCCTCTCATGATTTGGAAGTTACACAATTCCAGAAGTTCTAAGCGTGAGGAATTTTTTAATCATTTCTATAAGTGTGCAATTTTTCAGAGTTTCCTTTCCTAGTATGCCTTTCTACCCAACACCATTATTTCACTTATTTCTATCAATCTATTGGACTTTCTTGTGTTGGCATACCTTTCATCTGAATCCCAACTTTGAATCCTTCACACTAGGTTACCTTTCAAAGTTGAAGTTTCAGCCATCCCATTACCTTGGTACTAATTGCTTGGTACCCCCAAACTCTAATCCTCAACATTTTCACTATGTTATCATCAAGATTGTCGGTTCAAAAATGTCCTTATTTTGGTACTTCATAAGAAACACTCCCAATCCTTGACTCCTCAACAATGATATGCATCATGAGGTATCCCCAACTCCCCAAACCCCAAAACTACAAAACTCCCACATTTTACACTATTCATCCCTACATGCTCCCTACATGACCCAAGTCACCATTGATGACCAAATTAAATGCCTAAAAATCTACCTATGTCCTTGCCTTGTCCCCCTCATTTATTTCACGAGTAAAAATGGCTAAGGAAAAGAGAAGTGTTCAAGTTCAAGTTGTTGGAGTTTCATAAGTTTGCAAACTTCCCAAAACCCCAACAACATAAAGTGTTTAAGTTCAATGTGTTGGCAAGTTTGTAAGTTCTTGAAACTAAAAGGCCAACAAAGGAAAGAGAAAGATCATAATGTTGACAAGTTCGCACAATTCGCAAGTTTGCGAACTCACTGAACATTTGATATAGTTCCAAAGTTCCCCAAAAGTCTAAAAAGAAAATGAAAAAGAAGCCACATTTGAAAAGCCAATAAGGTTCTTGAACTTGTGAGAACACTGACAAGCTCAAGCGACAAAGTAAAGAAGAAAAGTGGATATAAAAAGTGAAGAGGTTTGTGGTCGACCAGTTTGCAAGTTCATGGATTCACCAAATGTGCACAAGTGTACGTCAAATTCCCAAATCTCCAACAAGTAAAGCGCATGCCTTAATCAGTTTTTAAGAGCAAATTAGCGTGACAAAGGATATTTGAATGTGGCATGTCATGAATGCTTCATCTACCACCAAGACACCATGAATTCAATTGGTGGATCCCCATCTACAAGGTCATCCTTGTGCGATCCACAACATCCATTTTGGGTAGAGTTTCTTCTCGACCATTGATTTCAAAAGATCAAATGTGGCTGCATTCATTTCCCCAACCACTATGATTACTTTCAATTTCCTACGAGTATCTAAGCATTTGATTTGGCAATTCCTATATATGCAAGTTTAATCTTCAATCAAGGGATTGGTCATTGTTTCAAGTAGATTTCCACAATATGATGCTAGATAATTAAGTATGTTTTATGTACGATCCCTACTATTTGATGCATTTTATGCTTAGATCAATTGCTCTCTACTTCAATTCATTCATTGTTTTCCCCCCTGTGAACTACGACTCTGTAACACCTTGGATAAGCACCAGCCTAAGAAACAAGTGATTCAATCACACCTTTAAACAAAGCAAAATCTATAACCAATATCTTAGAATTAGTCTTAGTGTTTGTGCAGTTCATGATTTATCATTGTATATAGGAAAATATTTGTAATGTCTCCTTCTCAGCAGTAGGCAGTGCAGTTTCCCGTCAGCCTATTTTGGATGCTCATAGGCTCGTCGGAGGTAAAATTAGGGTTTCCAGTTGTTTGGAGGCTTTTAGTGTTTTCGGGTTTTTGCATGTTGGAGTTTTGCAATTTGGATTATGGATTCTTTCTAGGTTTTCAAAAAGCTTCGCAATGGTATGACATGCAAATGTATTAGGCTTCTTTTTCGACACTTACTATTTTTAGTAAGTTACAATGACTGATCGGATTGTGGTTGAAATGAGTTTGGAACTTACTATTTTTAGCAGTATGCTATTTTTAGTAAGTTTTATTTCTGGCAGTGTCCTGATTGGTAGCAGTTCAATAGTCCAGTGTAATTTCCATTTCGGGCAAGGCAGTTTGGGTATATTGGGCTTTCAGTAGTTTGAGGCTCATTTTGGTAAACTGATTAATTTAAGTCATTTTAATATTTGACTATCTTTTGAGGCCCCATTGCCTAGTCTAATGACTTAATGATGTTTTAAAAGGTGGGCTTTTGAGTGGGACACTTGATGAGGAGTATTTTAATATTTTATAATGTTTATAATGGCCCATTTTCCTTGGACGCCTAGGAATGAGAGAGAATAAAATATATATTAAAATAAAATATTTCAAATGTGTGAGGGGCGTCCATTCTTGGAGGGAAAAGGAGGAATTCAAAGAGCCACCTCAAAGTGCTATTTATGCAGGGCTTCACTCCATCATTTGGCATCCATTATGTGATGAACCCAACTGGCTCAAAACTCCAAACCCCTGTCTTTTAAATTGTTTTTTTTGTGTTTTGCTTTTTTTTGAGAAAATTTTCTAAAGTGAAATAGAAGTGGCGCACCACATAAATGCTTACAGAAAGTAAATCTGAGCTAATTTCTTCAAAATGAAAGTGTATAAGTTATTTTTTAACTGAAACAAATAGATCACAAAAGATAGACGTACCCGAAAGCTTCCAGATTTTTTATTTAAAAAAGCCGATCAAAATAGTGAAGAACTGATGAAATCTGGAGTAGAAAGTTACAGATTGCAAATTTCAGTCTGAAAACTGAAGCCAAAGAGAAGTACAAGTAGGGCGCCCAAGATCAAGAAGAGAAACCCTCAGAAAAGAAGACGTTTCTCCAAGAAAAGCCAAAAACACCTTATTTGCAAGAGCCATGCCCTTCAAAGAAGCCAGAATTCCCATTCAGAAGGTACGGCCATGAAGAAAGATGCCTGTCAGATGAAATGAAGTCACCATATCTCAAACCCTCCTGAAAACTGACGAAGGAACCCAACAGAAACTCAGATCTAGCTCAATAGAGACTTCTGAATGAAGCTCTCACCAACGCACTACTTCAACTGGTCTCTCACAGTCTCAGAAATGCTTCAACACTGAAGAGATTTCGTTCTCCAATGGAAATTTGCTCAAACCCTGATCACAAAGGCAAAGCATGAAGAAACCCTAAGGCAAAGTTGTAAAATGACAATAATATGAATGTTTTCATTGTCCAAGTGCCCTTTTATACCTAAAGGAGAGAGGGACGCACTTTTCCTTCATTTAGTCTTTTTTTAAATATCTTGTTGTACCCAAACCAATTTTTTTTGCTTCATTAAGGCATTTTGCATTTAAAAGTCTAAACCTTGCTAATTTGTTGTAAAACACAGTTTTGGGCAATGTCAAGCATGGAGTTTTTGTCAATAGTTTGTCAGTCAAAGTCAGTTATATTGGTCAAAACCTGAAGCAGAGACTCAAAATGAAGATTTTCACGATGTAACCTTATTCTCCAGGCTTGGGCAATCTTCACAGAAGTCTCCACATTGCTTTTAGAGAATTATCATCACCGACCAATAGAGAAGTTGCAGATGGAGATTTCAAAATAACAGCAACATAGGATCCAATGAAAGCAGAGAACATTCAAAAGGCTTGATATCTATAACTATAGAAGAAGGCGCTCAAATCTAATGCAAAAGATCAGTACGGCCCAGCTGAAAGGGGCGATCTTCTTTATAAAATCTGATTCTTCAATAAAAAATCTACAAAGTTGCACACAGGGGCGCCTAGCCAAGACCAAAGGAATTATGCAATACCCATAACCTATATTTTTGTATTTTTGGATTTATGAACAAAATATCAAATCTGCTGAAGCTAGAAATGCTAAAACCAGAAAACTACAATATGCCAAATCTGAACCTAAATAGACGAATGCAGATTACAATGCACGATTTCCAATGAACTCACAAACTAGACTAAAAATCATCACTAGTTGTTGTCTCACAAACAAGAAGCGATGCCCGAGCTAGGAGGCCTTCATTCCTCGAAGCAAATCCAGAGCCAATCCGGCAGCATAACAGTATAGTAGACCCAAGATGATGAAATGATGCTCAAGTCTCCTTTTTATAAGTTTCGGTTGACTTCACGAAACCCTAAAATCCAACTCAATGACCAAACCCTAGCTCTTTCTTCAAGATGGCGTCCTTTTCCCTTTAAGCTCAATATTCATATTTTAATTAAAATCAACACCTTGATAAATGCGCCCAAATTAACTTGCTTTGACTTTGGAAAATTCATCAAAAATTAAATATATCCTTAATGATGGCGCCACCCTTCAAGTCCACCTTTTAAAATAACATTAAGTCATTTGACTAGGCCAAGGTGATAAAATAACATTTAAATTATAATGTTATTTTTTAAGTGAACTGAGCTCAACTCCCCAAAACTGCATTCTGAAGCCCGAAACTGAATACGCCACTTGAGTCAACTGAAGGGGAAGGTCAACTGCCTGAGACCATCCTGTTTACTGCCAAAAATAGAATTTACTAAAAATAGTAAATTCCTGGAAATGCTCAACGCTTCGATGAACACACCACTACGGTTTCAAAACCCAAAGAATCCGCTTATCAATCCACCAACTTTGAGCAAAAGATATCCTCAAAATAATAGAAAACCTTTAATTTTGATTTCCTTCCCACTAGCCTTCGGGTTTCCGTGTAAAAGGCCAACGGGTCACGTGGAACTATCGTTTGAGAAGGGGAGTTATTTATGAACCGCTTCCTCAAGATTTGCTTTGTCCTCAAGCAATCGCAGCAGATGCTGCACATTCTAACATCACTTCACAAGTCGCGACCTCCATAGGCAAAGCCCTCTTCCACTCCTACCAGGTATTCTCCTCGATGGTTCTTTTCTCAAAGAACGCTCGAGTCAGTATCTCCTCTGGAATTAGAACCAACTGTCCCTCTTCATCCAAAGGTGGTAACTGTGATGAAGCAACCACATTATGTCCAAGTGCCTTCTTGAGGTGAGACACGTGGAAGACGTTATGCACTCTGCTATCAGAAGGTAGCTCTAATTCATAAGCTACTGCCCCAACTTTTCTGATGACCCTGAATGGTCCATAGAAGCGAGGTTTGAGCTTCTCAGCTCCACTCTTCTTGAGAGTAGACTGTCTATAAGGTTGTAAGCGAAGATAGACCATATCCCCAACCTCGAAAGAACACTCAACACGCCTCTAATCAGCATACAACTTCTGCTGATTTTGTGCAATCTGCAAATTATCCTTCAAGGATTTCATTATGTCTTGACTATGCTGCAACAAATCCTTGGCTAGGGGTGCTTTGCTGTCACCAAACACCAAATTTGCAAAACTAGGTGCTTCATACCCATAAAGTGCCAAGAAAGGAGACATCTTAATCGACATATGGAAAGAAGAATTGTAGCAGTACTCGCCTATATGCAGCCACTTAACCCATGCTCTCTGCTGCTCTGACACATAGTTTCTCAAGTAGCCTTCCAACCACTTGTTCACTACTTCTGTTTGTCCATCAGTTTGGGGGTGATAACTAGTGCTTGGAGTGAGCACCGTACCACTCATTCTGAAAACTTCTTGCCAAAACGTACTTAGGAACTTGCTGTCCCTATCACTCACAATGTTCTTTGGCAACCCATGCAGCCTAAACACCTCTCGAAAGAACAAATCTGCAACTTGGGCTGCAGAAAAAGTGTTGGTAATGGCAAAGAAATGAGCAAATTTGGTTAATCTGTCAACTACCACGTAAATACAATCCTTCCCTTGGGCCTTGGGCAACCCAGTGATGAAGTCCATCGAAATGCTTTCCCATTTTTGATTGGGAATTGGAAGTGGTTGCAGCAAACCGGCTGGTAATGTATGCTCATTCTTATTCACCTGAGAAATAGGACACTCTTGGATGTAGCGTTGTACTTCTCCTTTCAATCCTTTCCAAGAAAACCTTTCTCGGATCTGCCTATATGTCTTAAAAAAACCTTGGTGACCAGCAACTGGAATATCATGGAAAGTCAAAAGAATCTTCTTCTTAAGCTTAGAATCGGCCACCAGAAAGATTCTTCCCTTATAATGTATCAATCCCTCAACCACCTTGTACCTTTCATCATGAAAAGTACCCTCAAGAATGCTGGTTGCAAACTGATTTTTGGCATAATCAGCAAGCAACATGTCTCTCCAATCTGCAGTAAGCTCACACAATGAGCTAAGATGAGGTCTTCTGGACAGAGCATCAGCCACGATATTATTTTTCCCTTTGACATATTCAATGTCAAAGTCGTAAGCTTGAAGCTTACTCACCCATTTCTGTTGCCTCTCATTTAGGTCCTTTTGGTGCATGAAATGCTTGAGGCTATTGTGGTCAGTCTTAACCACGAATTTGTTCCCCACCAAGTACTGCCTAAACTTGGCTAATGCATGCATAATGGCAAGCATTTCTTTGTCATAAATTGAATATGTCCTTTCGACACCCCGTAATTTTCTGCTCTCAAACACTATAGGGTGTTTGCCTTGCATCAGGACAGCCCCAACTCCTTCACCTGATGCATCACACTGCAGCTCGAATGGCTTGGAGAAATCCGGAATAGCCAAAACTGGACACGAGCTCATGATCTTCTTGAACTTGTCAAAAACAATTTGAGCCTTTTCTGACCAAACAAAGGCTCCCTTTTTGGTGAGATCAGTAAGGGGAGCAGCATTCTGTGAATACCCCTTTACGAATCTCTGATAAAAACCACAAAGACCCAGAAAACCTTTCAACTGAGTCAAGTTCTCAGGAGGTGGCCAATCAACTACACCTTTTCCGATCCACCTTCACTCCCCAAAGACTGACAGGTAAATAAGGCACAGCGCATCCTCCATTCCAAATTACATTTGGAAAGCTAACAAACTCGCATCAGAGATACTAAGCACTTCCTCCAAGTGCTTGAGATGATCTTCCCAAGTCTTGCTGTAAATCAGAATGTCATCAAAAAATATCAACACAAATCTCCTTAACTGATTCTGAAAAACACGATTCATGCAAGACTGAAAGGTAGCCGGAGCGTTAGTCAACCCAAATGGCATGACTAAGAATTCGAAATGGCCATAGTGACACCTGAAAGCTGTCTTCTCCACATCAGATCCCCTCATCCGAATCTGATGGTAACCCGATCTCAAATCTATCTTTGAGAAGAACTTGGCCCCATGTAGCTCATTAATGAGCTCATCTATTCTGGGAATGGGGTATCTGTTCTTGATGGTGCTTTGATTCAAAGCACGATAGTCCACGCACATGCGCATGGTACCATCCTTTTTCTTCACAAGAACCACTGCCGATGCAAAGGGGCTCTTGCTTGGGCGTATGAAACCCATCTCCAAGAGTTCCTGAATATTCTTCTCGATCTCATCCTTTTGCCTCTTCGGATACCGATATGGAGTTGTGATCACCGGTTTAGCTCCTTCCTTGAGCTCTATGATGTGTTCTAAACCCCGTTCAGGTGGTGGTCCAGGAGGCAAATCTGCAAAGACTTTGCTCTTCTTCGTGAGTAGTGACTGGATATCAGGAGGATGGTCACGTTTAGTCTCAACCGGACTAGCAGGGAGGATCATGCATTCTGCAACCCACTCAACTTGATCGTGACGGATCAGCTTTGCCATTCTTTTGAATGACACAACCCGAGGGCCCCCATTGGACATTCCTCTCAGAACTATTTTCTTCCCATCGGATTGAAACTTCAACTCCATAGTCTGCAGATTCAAGGAGATCTCCCCAAGATAACGCAACCATTGAATGCCTAGGACGGCATCAGTATCTCCAATGTGAACTACATAGAAGTCATCCTTGACTTCGTAGTTTCCCAATTGCATGGTCATGTTCGAGATTTTCTTTGTGCAAGAGATATGAAATCCATCGGCAACCATGACCTTGAACCCTTCAAACTCCTCTGTTTGCAGCCCCTTCTTGGCTACCACAACTTCATCAATGAAGTTATGTGTTGCTCCAGTGTCGATCAAGGCAACGATTCGCTGCCCTTTGACCATCCCTCGAACCTTGAATGATTCGTTTCTTTGGAAGCTAGAAAGCTGAGCTAAGACTCCTCCACTTTCCTTCTCATTTTCAGATTCTTCTGGAGCTTTTTCTACTTCACTTTCTTCAAAATCAGATTGCTGGTCGGAAAAATCAGAACTACTTTCACCAGCAGAATAGTACTCAATCTGATTGAACTTAACCCCTTTAGGGCAAACATGATCTTGAGACCACTTTTCCCTACACCGGAAACACAACCCTTTTCTTCTGAGTTCATTCAGGGTTTCAAGATCCAACCTGGTGACATGGGAATGGTGATTTTTAAACTCCTTGTGCTGGGGTCTCAAAGGAGGTCTATGCTGAGGCTTTTTCCCTTTATCCCTTTTCTGAAAGGGGGAATTGGACTGAAATTTTGCCTTAGGAGCAGCCCACTCCATGTTTCTTGCCTTCTTCATGGCCTCTTGCAGGGTTGGTGGATCAAAGGCTTTAATCCAACCTTTGAGAGGTTCTGTCAAACCTTCACTGAAAAGAATCACCAATCTCCTTTCCGTGATTCCAGTCACCATGACTGAGAGTCTCTGAAACTCCGCAATGTAGGCATCAACTGTGCCATACTGTCTCAATTGTGCAAGCTCTCTGAAATGAATTTCAGGATCCTTCTTTTCAAACCTCTCGATGAGTCTAGTAGTGAACTCATCATAAGTTGTGATAGACCGATGACCCAGAGTAACTAGGCCATGGTACCACCATTCATGCGCCACCCCATCAAGGTGTAGCGTAGCGAACTTGATCGCCTCCTCTTCCGCCATAGGTCTGAGAGCTAGATAGTTATCCAGCTTCTGTATCCAAGCTCGGGCTGAACTGGTATCACTCCCGTCAAAGTGTGGAAGTGTCACCTTGTTGACAGCTTGGTACAAGTCTCCTTGATTTGATGGTCTTCTTTGATCATAGTGTCTCCCTTGTCCTTTGTTTTTCCTTTTATGATCCATGAAATCGTTATAGGACATATCCATCCTGATGTCGGCAAGTAGAGAGTCATACTCTGCACGACCCAGTCTCAACTGCTCCACGAATGAAGTATTCTCTTCAGGATCTGGCTGAGTGTTTACAGGAGCCAAAAAGGTGGGTTTGAATGGCCTGGAAGAAATGTAAGTGTTGTTTGACACTGTCCGAGATGCATGCTCATCATGCTGGTTGGAAGCACTATACTCCCCTCTG
>VDFB02369883.1:0-28376 GCA_007258455.2 Sequoia sempervirens | reverse complement strand
GGAGCGTGGACTGTGGTTCAGCAATCTGAGGATGAAACCCCCTCAAGGCCTGAAATTAGAGGGTGAAAACCCCCTAATTTATGTTGCCGAGTTAGTGGACAAAAACCCCTGTTTCAGTTAGATTTGAAGACAATTCAAAAAATTTTTATTGAAAATAGATCACTGCAGATTTGGGATATTTAACAGTAGATAGAAAGGATAAATTCCCTCTTTTCTGAAATATATTCTAAATATTATATTTAATAAACTTTAAAAACTGCTGTTCTCTGAAGTTGATATCATATTTATAATTGACTGTGCTGCTATAATTGTGAGTCAGATTTTATTATTTAAAGAAAAATAAGGAAAATTTAAAGGGGACATTACAGGATGTCCCTTTTTTTAAGGAATATTAGAAAGGTAAATTTTAAAAGAAAAATGCTAAAAACCCAAAAGGTGGAGAATTGTCATTGCAAAATCAGCACATTGTATATATTTTTAAAATTTCTTTATTTATTCAAGGGGTAAACGCTTTTGACCGAAGCTATGAACCGGAGTACAACCATTCAACAATACCACCCCAATGGGGTTTGAACCTTTATGGCAAGAACAACAATACCACCCTTAAACCATCACACCATGCCAATACCAGCATATTTTTAAAATTTCAGTAGCTTTTAGTTTGTTTAAGTTATTGTATAGCCATTCTCCACTGTTCCCAAAATTTGGGAAATTTTTTGCCATCCTTGAAGCCTTAACCCCATGCCCCTCTGTTCTAGAAACTTGGAGAAACACTACTTGGAAAAACATTAGGGTATCATCATTTTCCATGTGGAATACCTGCTTCAAATTCTCTTCTACAATTGCCTCCATCCTCAATATCTGCTGACGCTCATAGAGATTTACCGCTTACATAGGGAAAACAAAAGCCACCTAGTCTCCTCATTGCTGCTGATTTAAAATGGGAAGGAACAATTCCAACATCATTGCCAAACATGCTATGTATTGGGAGTGACCATTCATATCTGAGGAAACAGGCCTTACTTCAATTCACATGCAGCTAGTCTAATTTCCCATGCCTGGGATGCAAGCTAGCCAAAAAACAAGTACTTGATCACTTATGAAGCAAGTGGTGAAAGAACCCTTGCTTATTCCGCCTTAAAATTTTTAGTTTTGATGGTTTGACATTTTGTCAAACACTTTGCATGTAAGGTGACTGAGTTCTGCCTTCTGGGTTTTTAGGTGTTTGTTTTGATTGATTTTCAATACCAAAAATGGAAATAATAACCAACAGATTGCATAAACAAACATTAAGTAATCTCTAATATGGTTTTATTATCTCTATAACAGGTCTGAATACACCGGTATTGATGAGCACACAGTTATAATGAGATGGGGGGGGGGGGGTTGTTAATCAGTATAACGCAACTTTTACCAATTTAAAACTTTATCAATCACAATAGCAATTATGCAAGAATATAACAATAAGAACAAGTTGACACCAAGATTTTACGTGGAAACCCTTACGGGAGAAAACCACGGTACAAATAATGTACTTTACATATATATAAGTTAACAATGATTGTGGGCACCAACCTCTTGTTCTGTTTTGTAGGCACCAACCTACAAGGAGCACCAACTCCCTAACTTGGTTTAGTAGGCACCAACCTACAGGGAGCACCAACTCCCTCTTCCAAAGCACCAACCTTGGCTAACAAGAGGCACCAACCTCTTATGGTAAACTGAAAATCTGAATTCTGCTTTTTACTTCACTCCAATCCTTTCTTTGTGATGTATGCTGTCACTTCAATGCCCACACAAGAAATATATTCTTCTGTTCTGATTTCACATCACCATTCTCTCACTCACTCCTCATAAATTTGTTCATGAAATCTTCATAGACCTGCTCATAAATCTTCACCAATCTGCTTCATAACTTTGCTATACATTCTGCTTTTCTTCAAGTCTTCTCAAAAATTCTCTCCAATATGCTTCATTATGCCATGCTATTATCTCCTTCTTGAAATCTGCATATTCCTCTTTTAGAACTGCATATGTCTGTTTTGGATCTGCATATACCTCTGCTTGTGTATTGACTTTTTCTTTATCACTCAACACAACTTACTTTTCAATCCATACCCCACATTTTTCAAATCTGAATTTGAATCATATATATATATATTGGTCAATCATTGCAACCTTTTGTTTTAGGAACATATCTCTTGAATCGCTGCTTTTACAAACAACATGCCTTTACAATACTTAATTGCTGTCTTTACACCCAGATCGTCCCATTTAGTCTCTTTAAAATTTAATATATATATTTTTTTAAAAGAATCCGCAGCTTTTCACTTTCAAATATTAATCTTCCTTTATGAAAAGATAATCGTATCCTTCCTTTTATTGTTTGTACCATTCCAAGGATGAATTGTATCATTTCATGAATACGATTAGTTTTTGCTTTTGACTTTTTCTTATTTTGTCCTATATGATTTTGTCTTATGTGCTGCAAATAATTTTAATTATATTTTGTCATATAATATTAAATTGCTGTGTAATATGTGAGAATCGATTTCCTTATTGCTGCTTTTAATTTTCTTAATTGCTGCCACTTTATTACCATTACTCACCCTTCACTTGAATCTTCATTTTTATGCCTCTGAATGCTCCTCCGATATTATCACCTTCTCTTGTGTTGTCATTAACAAGCTGATCTTGTTATCAGTAACAATCTGATCTGCAATTAGTCTTCTCATAACTCTGCTTTATACCTGTTCTCATATTTGCTTCTGCTCACAACTCTATATTTACTTCTGCTTAAATCTGCTTAAGAAACGAGTGATATTGCATTGTAGGCTTTAATCATTGTTGTGCTTGTAGTCATAGAGTTACTCTGTGTGACCAAAATAAATGGCTTTCAAATATGTTATCTTCAGTTGTGATAATCATCTTACTTTACCTTGACATCAATGACAATTTCCAACAGTCTTGACTAAGTGCCTTTGACATCAATGACAATATTTCCAACAATCTCCCCCTTTGTCATTGATGGTAACATAATTCTCTCTTCTAATACTCCCTCATTTTATATCTCTCCCTCTTTGACATCAATGGCAAAGGGAAGTTCAGGAAGCATCTATCCATAAATGGATCATGAAGTCATCCATTCTTGTCCAATGCAATGAGAATGTACTTCTCCCTCTATCAAAGATTCTCTTATGCTCACCCTTGCTTTGATACTCCTCTTTCTCTAACTCTTCATCCCTTGATTTCTAAATTACTTGGGTGACATGTTTCCTTTATATCTTGGCTGCTGAATGAAGATCATCCTTACTTTGTGAAAGTCTTCTCTCCTTTCTTCTCTTGCTCATGTTTTCTGACTGTTTTTTTGTTATCCTCTGCATGGAAACATCTTCATTTTGACATTAATATCACAATTTCCAACAATTGATGCCAATTTATTATCTTCTTTTGATACCAATCCATTGCATAAGTAGATTTTTCTCTTAAATTTTTGAGATACTTCATTTTGAGTTATCTTCTCCATAGGGCTGAATGATAATGCTATATTTGGTTCCCCATGAATTCATGATTCTCCTCAAAATTGTGTATGAAGTGTTTCTTTCATGACTATATATTTATCTTTCTCATTATTTTGCTTTTGTTTCCTTTTCCATACTTTTGTAACCTTTCACTTCTTTTGTTTATCTATGGTGTTTTCCTTCATGCCCTGTCTAGGTGGTTTCACAAAATCACTTCTGCAATATCGTGCTATATGTCCATAGTTATTGCACTTGTAGCATACAACACTATAATCCACTAAGAGAAAAAAGGAGTTATAGTTCCTTCCATAAGATCTTATCTATTTTTGTTCCAACCATAATCATATCTCATATGTGTTCTACAATCTCTTGCCTTATGTCCAAAATGATTTCATGAGTAGCAATAGCCATAAAAGATACTCTTGAACTTGTCTTGCCTCGAATGAAAGGACTTCTTGAAATTGTCCTTGTTAACTTTAGGAGGAGTTTTTGCCTTCTTGCTACCTTCATTTCTGATAGGGCTTTTGAAAGTATCTTCAAGGCTTTTTGCCTTTCCCTCATTGGCCTTTTTAGGAATCTCTTTGGAATCTTCCTTGAATGTTTGATTTTCTTTATAGCCAAGTCTTGTTTTATTTGACGGTGACCTTTGCTTGTTTAATATATCATCCAAAATCTTGGCACTCTTATCAAACTTGAGGTTCTTGTTTAACTTGGAGGATGTCTTTTCTAGTTCCTTCCTCAAAGAAACTATCTCGTATTTTAACATTTTTCACAATCTACTTCCTTTTTCTCTAATTGGACTCTCACTTCCTCTTTCATCTTGTATCCTTCTCTCATATGAAATTTTAGCTCAACAATTATCTTCTCGGATTCTTCAAGACTTCGTACTAACACTACATTAGATTCATTGTTCTCTTGAACTTGTAGCTTTAGTTTTTGGTTCTCCTTTGTAAGCCTCTTGATCTCACTGTAGGCATAATGTAGTTCCTCCTCAAGATCCACTACACTATGACCTTCATCATTTTCTTCTTCTAAGTTTATATCAAAATTCTCATCATATTCTGTTAACTCCTTTTCTTCTAAGTTCATCTCCTCTTTTCTTCCATTCACAAGGTGGTTTTCTCTTTCGACGATATCATCTTTTGTTTCTGTTGTCATTTGTGTTTCATTTATCACCCCGTTATTTTTGCTTGCTTCTTTGTCATTACTTGCATTTGATTTTGTTGGTGCTTTGTCATCAATATCTTGCTTGGTATTTCCTTTTCCCTTATTTCCTTTTCTTCTTGTGATCTTTAGATCTACCTTCTAGTTTGTTAGACTAATTTGAAGGAACCGACTCTGACACCAATTGATGAGCACACAATTATACTGAGAGGGGGGATAGGGGGAGGTGAATCAGTATAACACAACTTTTACCAATTTAAAACTTGTTATTTTATCAATCACAATAGCAACTATGCAAGAATATAACAATAAGAACAAGTTGACACCAAGATTTTATGTGGAAACCCTTACGGGAGAAAACCACGGCACAAATAATGTACTTTATATTCATATAAGTTAACAATGATTGTAGGCACCAACCTACTAGAGGCACCAACCTACAAGGAGCACCAACTCCCTAACTTGGTTTAGTAGGCACCAACCTACAAGGAACACCATCTCCCTCTTCCAAAGCACCAACCTTGGCTAACAAGAGGCACCAACCTCTTATGATAAACTGAAAATCTGAATTCTGCTTTTTACTTCACTCCAATGCTTTCTTTGTGATGTATGCTGTCACTTCAATGCCCACACAAGAAATGTATTCTTCTGTTCTGATTTCACATCACCATTCTCTTACTCACTCCTCATAAATTTGTTCATGAAATCTTCATAGACCTGTTCATAAATCTTCACCAATCTGCTTCATAACTCTGCTATAAATTCTGCTCAAAACTTTCTTCAGGTCTTCTAAAAAATTCTCTCCAATATGCTTCATTATGCCATGCATTTATCTCCTCCTTGAAATCTGCATATTCCTCTTTTAGAACTGCATATGTCTGTTTTGGATTTGCATATATCTCTGCTTGTGTATTGACTTTTTCTTTATCACTCAACACAACTCACTTTTCAGTCCATACCCCACATTTTTCAAATCTGAATTTAAATCATATATATATATATATATTGGTCAAACATTGCAACCTTTTGTTTTAGGAACATATCTTTTGAATCGCTGCTTTTAAAACAACATGCCTTTACAATATTTAATTGCTGTCTTTACATCCAGATCGTACCATTTAGTCTTTTTAAAATTTGATATATATTTTTTTAAAAAGATACTGCACCTTTTCACTTTTAAATATTAATCTTCCTTTTTAAAAAAGATAATCGCACCCTTCCTTTTATTGTTTGTACCATTCCAAGGATGAATCGTATCATTTCATGAATACGACTAGTTTTTGCTTTTGACTTTTTCTTATTTTGTCCTATATAATTTTGTCTTATGTGCTGCATATATTCTTAATTATATTTTGTCTTATAATATTAAATTGCTGTGTAATATGTGAGAATCGATTTCCTTATTGCTGCTTTTATTTTTCTTAATTGCCGCCACTTTATTACCATTACTCACCCTTTACTTGAATCTTCATTTTTATGCCTTTGAATGCTCCTCTGATATTCTCTTGTGTTGTCATTAACAAGCTGATCTTGTTATCATTAACAATCTGATCTGCAATTTATTCTTCTCATAACTCTGCTTTATACTTGTTCTCATATTTGCTTCTGCTCATAACTCTATATTTACTTCTGCTTAAATCTGCTTAAGAAACGAGTGATATTGCATTGTAGGCTTTAATCATTGTTGTGCTTGTAGTCATAGAGTTACTGTATGTGACCAAAATAAATGGCTTTCAAATACGTTATCTTCAGTTGTGATAATCATCTTACTTTACCTTGACATCAATGACAATTTCCAACAGTCTTGACTAAGTGCCTTTGACATCCATTACAATATTTCCAACAGGTATCAGGTCTGATACAATTTGGATCAGACTGATTACATTATATGGCAGTGGATACAAGATGAAAAGATTTGAACACTAAACTGATTACAACATACCTGTGAGTTATCTCTTCAACAATGTGACTTCTATGAACAATGAATGAAGGCTGAAGTGATTTGTAATGACTGGACATGAGAAGACTGCTGTAGCTGATCCTGTAACTGCCGTAGCTGTCCCAAAGTCTGATTAACATACAAACATGCCCAAAACTCTCAATAATGGAAGTAACTAGGCTTCTGATGAAGCGCCTAGGGTTTGAGGTCTTCCATAAGTAAATTTTATGATCCTTTCCTCCTCCAAATTCAAACCCTAATGTCTGCAATTAAATTGCTAATTAATGGCAAGATTGATTTACACTTTACAATGCTCAATTTCTCCTCCAAGAGCTGCGATTTCACCTATCAAAGGCCACAAATTTCTCCTTAATGCTGGAGAATTGGAATGAAGCTCCAAATCATAAAATATGTCTCTCCAAGTGTGGCGATTTTCTCCAATAGCCACGGCTAGGGTTTGAGGACGAATTTCTGACTTAATAACTCACCAACCCTTCCATGTATTTTCATAGAAATTCCTTCCTGTCACAGTGGCTGCAATAACCTGCAATAAAAAATATATACTTTTCTGCCTAAATCGCCCTTTTCAATTTGATATTTGATGGCAATTTCTTTAAACTGGAAAATTAAACCCTAGCAGCTCCAAATCTGTATAATGATGCCTTTGTGCTCCAAAATGATGCAAAAATAATGCAATGAAGTCCGGTTAGAGCTCTGTCATGAGCTCTTCACACGGTGAGCTAGGTTTTCGTCCAACTCACTAGATTCCCAAGGGGCTTCGTCCTTGGAAGGAAGCTGAAACTCTGTTACAGCCAAAGAGAAACTTTTCGAAAATCAAATGACAATAACATAAGATGATCAAAATGACTCCCAAATGCCTTATTTATAATCTTCAACTTGGGCACCCAAATACAATATGATTTATTTTATTTTTCTTTATTTATTTCCTCAAGTTGGGCAGCAAATAAGAAGTAATAAAATAATAATATGTTATTATTTTTCCTTCTATAAACTTGGGTGGTTACCTTTGGCCAAAATATAATATTTTGATAAATAAAATATTACTTTAATTGTCATTTGTATTATTTCTCATTTTTCTCTTATGTTTCCTTTTTTTTTTCCACTCTCCAAGTGGTTCGCTCCTACCTTTAGCAAATTATTTAATATTTTTGACTTCTCCAAAAAATATCACGAAAATATCCAAAGTCATATCCTACTTTCATTTTGCCAAGGAAAAATAGTTGAATACATAATTTAACTATCCAAAGTATTCCCTTGCCTCTTCGACTTAGCCTACGGGAACAATTAGGGTAGCTGACATATGATAGGTGATCATGCCGGAAATGGGGACATTACAAGTGGTCAATTAATAATCATGAAGGAGATTCAAAGGTTGGAACAGGAGGTGGGTTAGCATATAAATCTCAAGTAAGTGTCGGCTCTAGCTGCCACTCCAAACTCTCATTGCTCTTTTATGCTGAGAAGGGACATTGGTTTATACCATGGTTAGCTTGGTTATCTGCTACATGATTGATTTCCCTGTCACAATGGTAAAAGGAAATGCCTGTAAAACTCTTGGCTATGCAATTGATCTCATCGATTTAGTTGTGAAGATTCCAATCTTTGATGGAATTTTTCTTGCACCCATTGATAGTAACATGAGATTCAACTTCCACTTCTAAAAACCTACAGCTAACTAACTTGGATATTTCAATTCCTCTAATAAAGCCAAAGTTTCTGCTTCATTGTTTTATTTAGCTCCAAGGAAGAAAGAGCCACCCATTACAAATTTTCCCTTCTGCAGATCAAAGCACTATGCCTGTGCCAGCTGGCCTAGGGTTACTCCTGCCGCCCCATCAAAATCCAGCTTAAGAAGATAACCTTCAAGAGGTTGAGACTAGACACTCAACTGTATTTTATATCTTATTCCCTTCTCCCCATGAACAGGGAGTATCTGCCTATTGTTATTAAATTGTTGAAGCTGTTTAACCTAATAACATTGTTTTAAATGTGCTTGAAAAGTGACTAGTAGTATTTGTCATGAGACCCAACGACTTTTGAACCATGTTTTGTTTGGGATAACAACATAAGAGCCAGCTTATAAGTTTTGCTCGAGCTTTTAGCCCAAAACACAAGATCATGTCATTGTTCCCATCCCATGATTGTATTTATTGGATCCTTTCCCTGTTCTAGTATTCAATAGCTTGACTTCAAAGTGGAAGATCAACATCAATGTTCAAAGTTGTTGGTAATTGTAAATAAATTAGTGGATCTTTGTACAAGGTCAACAACTTCTTAACAGGAAGCTAAATTTTTTATGAAGAGATGTGTGCTTCCGAGCAGATAGTGTCTGGTAAATGCCTCTGGAATTTGCTGCTAAATATATAATGTTTGGAAGCAAAGAGTAGATTGTTCTTGGAATCTTCAAAATTAGATCTTTGCAGGCATGAAATAAGTCACAGTACATTCTATGAAAAGAACTTTTGTGAGAAGGTATGGATGTGAGCTAAGCCTAGGACATTCCAGCACATCGTGGCTATCATACTTGGTCTAGAATACTAATTTCTTAACATGAAGTTAGCTTATTTGGTTGCAGCATCGTGGATGTATGCTTCTGAGCAGTTAATGTCTTGTAAACACTGCTGGATTCTGCTTCTATAATTGATTAACAACTATTATCTAAAACTGAAATCTGAATATATTTATAAAATATGTAATATTTGAAAACAAAGAATAGAACTTAAGATTTTGTAAATCCTCAAAATTGAATTGTTGTTGATATGGAATTAGTCATAGTAAACAATATTTTTTGAATTGTTATTCTGATATCCGTAAGTGCCAACGGTCCAATGCTGCCATACAACCTTTAATTGTCTTAACCTGTGCTTAATTATTTCCTTCATTTTTGGACATAACTGTTAGCATATACATCTTTCCTATTAAATTTTTTCATTTAAATTAACTGGTTCCTTCTTATCACGTTTGATATAACCCCTGTGCATATTGTAATGCAATATGTTCTCAATTTGATTCCTCTAAAGGTTGTAATTTTGCAAGGCAAGCTTAATTAGACAATAGAAGCCATGTTTACTTGCTAAACCAGTGGTATTGTTCAGAAACACGGCAGAACACAAAGGGAAACTCCACAAAAATGAACCTGACAAAAAAGAAGGGGTCATTATACAAATTAAATGGATAAGTCACAAGGTCTCTCTGGAGGCAATTGGAGCAAGGAAATTAAACTAAAAAGTATCCTAGTTCATAAATAATATCTGCCTGTCCTTAATATCACCCTTAGGTCTAGTCCATTTTGCAAGTTTAAATAAAAAATGGGGATGTGTACTCTGGAGATGAACAATGCCTATGAGTTAAGTTGCAAACTGTTCTTTCTCACTTAAATCAGCTGCTTCCATCTTATGGCCTTTGATAAAATGAAGCCTCCTTAGGCCACAATTATGCAATGCTTCCTCCAATTAATGCTTCTAGAGGTTATAATTATCTAAGTTACTGGTTTGGGTTTGGTGATTTGGGGATGGCAATTTTTTTGGGGTTGGGTTTGTTTTGGGTGTTGTCTGTCCAAAAACATATAAAAATCATGAATATAAAAACATAAATTAAGTTGAAAATACCACATGGGATGCATATAGTAAACAAAAATATTACTTTGATGTTAATTAGTCAAACTCAAATGTCATGATAGATATTTATTGTTCAATATTAAAATAATAAAATCAGCAATCAATGTCATATGGATCTTCATAAAAATCATCATCATCATTGACATTAGATGATGAAGGTAGATTAGAATATTCACAAGCAGTGCCATTGGCATTTGCACTATAAGTGTGTTGGCTATTTGGCTTCTCAAGACATGAAGATTGTTAGGTAGTGGAAGCATCCAAGTCAGTATGCTTCTAGCTCTACATCCCACAACTCTGTTGCCCTTTGTTTGTAGTCATTTTATTTGTGCGAAAGGTCTAAGTTGGGATGCACATAACTAACTCCTTTGTTTTTTTGATGCCATTGGGTTGTGCTCTATTGAGTGAATGAAAGAGTATGTACTCCACTTCTGTTTAGATGAAGATGAATCCAGAATTAGCAATCTATTGAGGCAAAGTTATAGAGTTGAGAGATATAAAATTTGGGTCCATATGAATTGGCAATCTAAAACTCAATGGAACAATGATATTATGTATGCATATGTATGTATGTGTGAACATATATTGCCGCTTGCTGCTGTCCCTTTGCTGTCCCCAAACATGATAATCCACCCATCCCTGATGCCCTTCCGTTTCCTGTCCCAAAAACTATGTGGAACAATGCTTAGAAGTCTTAAATTGTCTGATTCACCACTGTAGGAGGGTCAAAACTATAAAGTCCTATATACAATAGAACATGGTCTACTACTCCAGCCTTTGCCTGTCAAATGACAGCGATTAGAGGGGAATATGACTTAATGATATGTTATGACTATTCCTTAGCTGCTTAAGACTGTAGGACCATTCTGTAATTCTGTGCTTTGTATCTGTTATTAGATGTCATGCACATGATCTAGGTCATTATTTTGAATAGATCTGGAAAAGTCTTAACTTTTTGATCGTTTGTTATCAATTCAAGCTATGATATGTGCAGCATGTAGATAATGATTGTTCTCTGATAATATTTTTAACCTGCAAGGCTAAACTCTCACAGGGAAATTAGCTACCAAATTTATTTGGTGAGCCTTGGATTTCATCTCTCATCAAGCATCTAAAGATTTTTTTATTACAGTCAGTACCTTGTAACAAGATACTGGAACTAGATTTTGTTGAGAATTTATCTAATTCTGGAACAAATTAGGATGAGTTCTTTTACATTGTTGTTGATATCAGTCATTTAAAATTGTCTATGCACTCGACTCTATGGTCGAAATCATCAGTAATAAGCTAAGCTACTGGTTTGGGGGTTCGGTCAATTTTTTTTTGGGGGTTGTGTTCGCTTTAGGTTCGTCCATACAAAAACATAATCAGAAATATATATATATATATACATACAACAGTAATTAAGTTCAAAACACCACACATAGCATCATATATTGTATAATGTACAATAAACAAAACCCCCATAAAAATAAAAAACATTAGAATGTCAATTAGTCAAACTCGAATGTCATGATATATATTATATATTAAAATTAACTACATTGCTGCATTTATCCTTGTAGGTAAGCATCAGGGAAGATTGTCCAATTGGATGACAACATTATAGATGAGGACTTGTAGGTGAACTTGGAAACTTGGACTTGGAGAGTACATGACAAATCAAATGAATTCAATGGGAGTTTGGGAGCGATGCCCCCAATGGGGTTGAGGAGCAGCACCCCTCGTGGGGTCCTAAGAATTAAGACCTTCAAAGCCACACAAACCTTCATGGTGAACATCATTTTAGGGTTAGGGGGGCGAATTGGACTTTGTTAAGTTAAAAAATAGTAAAAAAAAATTTAAAAAAGGCCCAAAGACGGCCCAGGTCTGCTTGGTTTTGGCAAGGCTGGATCCACAGTCTGTGGGTCGGACCCTGTCCGAACCCACAGGGGACCAAACTTGGACCCCAAACCCAGGTCAAACAGGATCGGGACCCAAGGGTTCCCCTGGGCGAATTGGTAACATAGGTAATAACTAATAAGTAATTAATGGCGTGTATTGGGAATCTTAACTCCTATATAATCCAATGTTCATATCAAATGGACAAAGTGCATTGCTAAGACTTTCTGATTTTGTACAACAGCATTGCATGCCAATTCAAATAACATTATTCTTTGTCTAAACACTCAAGTTTAACCATTAATGCTTTTACTTGTTTGCATAATTGTCCTTCATGTGGTGGTGCTTATTAATTCTTCATTATATTTTATGACAGGTGAATTCTTGTGGTGTGACTATTGATATTATTAACAAAAGTTGACACAAGTTTATCAGAACATGGATAGAAATTGTAGAGGATGATCTCAAGAGTTTCATGCTCTTGGATTTTATTGACTGTTTTGAGTCCATAGAAATAAAGCAGTAAATTTTATTTCCTTGACTAGTTTTGTAGAAGACATCACATTTTTGCACAAATGTGAATTGTTTTTTGGATCCTTGAGGATTACAGAATGCTTTGGTGCTTGTGCAGGCTCAGGCTGAAATCTCAAAATTAACAGAAGAGAAATCTGCTGCTTTTCAGCAAAAGCAAAAATTGGATCAGGAATTGGTACGTTAAGCAAAATATGGTGATTAAAGAATGATATTAGAAACCTTTGGGAATCTCTTCTTTTACATTCTTGATTTTATTCAATATCTAGAGCCATGTTATAGTGCTTGAAGAAGTTTATTGTGTCTTGGGTTATGTGTACAGATGTTGATTTGTTTATATCTCAAGGAATGTCTCTTACATTTTTTTACAATTTATATGGTTGGCTTTGTGTCTAATGAAACTATCATGTGATTGCTGGTTGGCTGTGTGTTCACAGTTTGCTTTGTTGTTGACACTTGAAGCATGTTCTGGGAATATATAGAATGCATTTGGTTTGAAGATTCCTGGACTCTACATTTTTACCTTCTTGGGAAAAATTGGCTAGAATTAATTCTTTTAAACCCTAAGCTCAGTATGTGCAAATATTTACTTTCATACTTTTTCAAGAAATTTCTATTTTAGGTATTTTAGCATCAGTTGCGTCATATGTTTTAGAAGCACCCCAAGACTGGTAGCTCTCAACAGCATAAGGAGCTCCTTTAATTTTGTGAATTTTGCCTTAACAATGGGATCAGCAAAGATGTCTGCAATCTCATCATCGTTTTTTACAAATCTAAAATCTGGCATCTGCTGTGCCTTATCCCTTTTGACGTTGTCCTTGGCTTCTGCATGTGTGATCAACAGTCCAGTCACAAGAGCATAATAGGCTTGCTGCTTTTGACTTTGTATCCTTCTTGGTATAGTCACATCCTCACCAATCTTTGTTAGGCCCTTCAATGGAAATAGTTGCCTGGTCGAATTAGGTGTTCCCCTTGGAATGACTAACACCCTTTCCCCTCCTCCCACGCTTGAAGCAGGTTTTTCCATTTTTCAGATTGATCTCATCTGGCACAGTGGGTTCCATGCCCAAATCTTTTATTTGGAGCCTTGATTAATGCAGTCACTCCAAACAACCTCATCATGTTTTGAAAGATCCTCAAAAGTCACAACTAAAGGATCAGCCAAAGTGGAACTAGGTGTCTTTTATCTTTAGATGGCGTTGCTTCATCAAATATGATATTTATCCAAATTCCAAATGATAATGCCCTCAGTAGGATTCCATAATTGATAGGCTTTGGACTCCTTCAAATAGCCCTTCATAATGCACATATGCTTTTTGGGTCAAGCTTCTTTCACTTCTCATCTAAAATGTAGGCCCATGTGACATGTCCAAACTCTAATGTACAATAGTTGGCTTCCAACTGCAACATTTCTTGAATGGTGTGGTATCTTGAATAACTTTTGTAGGAATCTTGTAAATAATTTAATCAGCACAACAAAGTACAGGCTACTTCACACAAAGATTTATAGTGCATAGTACATACTTTTGTCTTGGGATATTCAATGTGCTATCTCACTCAAAAAGGTTTGATCTTTTGCTTTGCTGTATGATTCTGCTGGGCAGTATAAGAATCAGTGCAGTGTTAAACAATACCATGCTTGGTAGTTGGTACAATACTCTCTTCAATGGTCTAATCTCAAACATTTGTCAGGTTACCTGCATTGTTTCCCAACCATAGCTCTCCATTCAATGAAATTCGCCATAGCATGGGACTTGGCTTTCACACAATAAACCCAAGCATCTCTACAGAATCAATAATGAAATTCAAAGTGCACCTACACTGATGCAGGAGCATCTTGGGAAAATAATCAATTAGTGTCAACCACAACATAATTGTTTGTGTTTCCTTGTTTGCTTGGCATCTAGGTACGGAGGAGAACAATTGAAATTTACAATTCATATTCAGATTCAAATTTAAATATGAAAATCCTGACCTATCAAATTGGTGACATGTACTTGTGAAGTTTTCCACATGCATCAAAAGTCAAAGATATGCATTTCAAGTGCCCAATTTGGATGAATTGAGGAGTTTGTTGAGTTAAACTCATTTCTTTGTTCATGGTTTGATTCTCAATCTGGGTGCCCATTTTGAAGAAGAGTTGCATTGAGGAAGATTTTTGCATGCTGAGTTTGGATCTGCATAGTTTTATTGACTAAATCTTGCTGAAGATTTGCATGTTTTGCATAAATCTTTGTATTTCCCATGGATAAGGGTGGACTTGTTTGATTGAGTTCAACTCTTGAATAGACTTAGCATGTTAGAGTTGAATTCATTTGTATGACACTTGTTTGTGGAGTTTATCCAAATGATAATGCCCTTGGTTCAATTCCATAATTGATAGGCTTTGGACTCCTCCAAATAACCCTTCATAATGCGCTTATGCTTTCAGGGTCAAGCCTCTTTCACTTCTCATCTAAAATGTAGGCCCATTTGACACGTCTAAACTCTAGTTTACAATAGTTGGCTTCCTACTGCAACATTTCTTGAATGGTGTGGTATCTTGAATAACTTTTGTAGGAACCTTGTAAATATGTTAATGAGCTCAACAAAGTACAAGCTATTTATTCAAATGATAATTTCTATATACAATTCATTATTCAAATTCAAATTTAAATTTGAATATCCTTCCCTATCAAATTGGCGCCCTGTACTTTTGGATCATTCCACATGCATCAAAAGTCAAAGATATGTATTTCAATTGCCCAAATTGGATGAATTGAGGAGTTTGTTGAGTTAAACTTGAATGGTGTCCCAATCTGCATAACTCATTCCTCTGTTCATGCTTTGTTTCTCAATCAGTGTGCCCATTTTGAAGAAGAGTTGCATTGAGGAAGATTTTTTGATCTGCATAGTCTTATTGACTAAATCTTGCTGAAGACTTGCATGTTTTGCATAAATCTTTGTATTTCCTATGGATAAGAATGAACTTGTTTGATTGAGTTCAACTCTTGAATAGGCTTAGCATATTAGAGTTGAATTCAATTGCATGAAACTTGTTGGTGAAGTTTATCTCCTACTTTTTCTACTATTTTCTCTCATGCTTGAGGATGGAGTCTAATTGAAGGGTTTTACAAAAAAGTGAACTTAAAGAGGAACTTGCTAGTTTACCTCTTCCATGATTTGTTTCAGGTTGAAGGTATTACAGAGGTTCATGCAATTATTGTCATTGTCTAGCACATAGTGTTCTCAGATTGTAATTTTTTGAAGACACACCATTTTATTTCAATCTTGTGAAGATGAGGTATTTTTGATACTTTTATTTATTAGTTTTCCATGGGGATTTGCTGCCCACTTTCAAGGCCAGTCTATGTGATATTTTCAACAAACTATAAATAAAAAACAACATTTTCCCACACCCTCTGAGTCAGAAATTCCATTTATAAGGGGTGGTTGTTCGAAATCACATTTTTGATAGAGACTAGTATTCTGAAGTTTCATGAATTTCTCTAAGTCCTATAAAACCAGCAATGTGTTTGTTAACATTTGTAAAGCAAAATTGTGGAATCCCACCTAAACAGTTACCTAGGATAAATGCTAGTTTTGACAGTTTAAATCTTTGGGGTTTGATCCAAGTGTAAAGACTATATAATAAGATCATCTATCATTTACAGACCCTCGCAAACCTTAAGTATATGGTTAATTGTCGCTGCAAGGTAAAGGTCATTATTCATTTGGCTCCCCAACCTTGTCTGCATAGTCCATCCTGCAAGAGATGGATGAATTTTAGTGCATAAATAAAAAAACAAATCGACGATGCCCCTTTTTACATGGTGACTTACCCTTCTCAAAACCTTCTTGATAATGCTTGTGGAGAACATGTCCACACATGCCTTTGGATAGAGAAACAATAGGTAATCCATGAACCATATCCTTACAGTCCAGTCATTGCATACATCTAAAATTCAAGTGCCCCAATCTCTCATGTGGCAATAGGCTTGCATCATTTATCTTATCTACCAGTGCTAAAACTTGTTAAACTTGTAATCCTATGTTTTCTTCCCTGGCTTACCACGACTGATCAGTTGAAATTTATTGCTAATACTCATCACAACAAATCAGATAGGCCAAACCTAAAATATAGTTTCTTGTTGAGTTATTTGGAAAATAGATAGTAGATTCATGATCAAATCAGGTTAATGATAAACATTTCTAGTTATGCCATCTTCTAGCACAGCTTCATTACTACCAATTATATTACGAGTTGAATCATCTGCATTATAATCCTTGTTATCAGCAACTTTGCCACGATTCTAGAACAAACTACCATCCTTGTGCACATCTAGAGTCTATAAAGAAATCAAATTTTGCAAGTATGAGCATGGAAAACTTGAGAATTATCAAAAATAGATAGTAGATTCATAATCAAATCAGGTTAATGATAAACATTTCTAGTTACACCATCTTCTAGCACAGCTTCACTACAACCAACTATATTAAGAGTTGAATTATCTGCCTTATCAACCTTGTCAACATCAACCTTGCCAGGCTTTTAGAACAAACAACCATCCTTGTTCACATCTAGAGTCTATAAAGAGATCACATTTGGAAGTATGAGCATGAAAAACTTGAGAAGTATGAGTGATAAGAACATTATTCTTGTCATTTCTGTTTTGCTTACCCTGGTGCTTCATCTTCTTGAAGCAAGTATTCTTGACATGTCCCTGCCTGCCATGGTAGGTGCACTCTTTATGCTTGTTCTCCCTGACTTTGTGATCACTCTTGCAATCACCATCCTGAAAACTCCTATTGTTCCCATTATTATTGTCTACTTGGCATATTGTTGTATTCGTTCTTTGGAAATTTATTGCACCTTTTCTTAAGTCATATGAGGCCATTGCCTGGAACTGAGCACACCCAACATACTGAAATTTTGTTGCTACACAACCAAAAAGGAGCACAAACCTGTGAAAGACAGTCGTTCCTTCATAATGGCCATAGTAGCAAAGAACTGAATTACAGTCTATGGTGGCTGCAAGAGGTTAAGGATGATCTCAATGATCCATCTTATATTCCTTATTGCACTCCTCTAATTAACATAGAAGATCCTTCACACAAGTTAGATTACCTTCATTCTTGTCACACATAAATTATTAAATATATACAGATTGTGATTCAATCTCTAATTGAACAACTTCTTTGAGATTCATCATCTCCTTCAGAGAATTTGATCCCCTGGGATGAAAATGAAGTTCATGTGCAATATGGTCAGCAAAATCCTATTTGCATGATATTTTGATTATAGTTGCACCCTTCTCCTCAACAGAAGAGACCTTTTCAGTTCCACATGCAATCCCCTACAACCTCTTGGTCTCTAATGCAATTTCAATGGACAATTCCCATGCCTGAATTAATTGTGTCCTGTCAAGACAAGGGCCCTGGAACTTTCAAGAAGCTTATGACCACAAAAAGGCCTGCAAATTTCGACAAAAATAGTACCATTATAAAGAGCTCTAAAAATGCTTTCCAGTTGATGGAAAGTGAGTCCAAATGGAGTCTGTTTGTGAAGTTATGACTTTAAAATTTAGTTACTGAGATACAATTCCCTTGACCCCTTCCCGAACAGAAAAAATCTTTAAAAATTGGTGAGAATTTGCTTGATTGTGCTAGATGTCACTCTTAAAGTCTAATCTACTCATTGGACTGCATTTTTGATGTGGCACATACTAATACATTGGAATTGGAAACTGGAGAAATCACATAAGTATGCAAAATAAATTGGCCCAACAACACTCTGGTAGATGACAGCCAACTCAATCCAATTTTAGGAATTCGCAAAATTTTAATTGAATTCTATAGAATCAATCAAGGGTTGTTATGTGGCACCTTAATTGTCAACTACTGCCAGTGGTCTATACAAACTACCTTTGCAACCGCTAAAAACTGCCAAGCAAACCATTGCCCAACCAACAAATAACTGTGACCCAACTATCATACACCAGAAGATGAGCCTGGATCAAGTGAGGGATTGACTCTCTGGTTTCCCTGTCCAGTCACCTTTGCGTCCCATGTGCTACCAAGTAGGTTGTGTGTGTAACTGTATGCACATCCTATAAAAGGTGCACTGGGTTTATAACAAAATCCTGCCAAAATCCGCTTCAAAATTGTGCACCTACTCATCCCTTGATTCCCTTCATGGTGATCTTATCCAGTTCACCCCAATTGATTGTGCAGTCTGATACTGCTCCAGCTTCTCACTCTATTTGCTAGGGGATTGATTTCTAGCTTGTAGGCACCAAAGACCCACAAATTTTGAAGGCAAATTTGAAGGACCCTTTTTAGTTTTCCACCAAGAATTCTAAAATGCAATCAGATCTGAGATATGATACACGTGGGCAGACGTTCCTTTAGAATCCCTACTTTATCCTGTACAGACAAACTTTTGCACTGGGAGAACTCCACAATTAATTCTATTTGAACAAGTTTCTGTTGTCTCCAAACTGCATGATACCATGTGAGATAATACAACAGGTACATAAGTCAACAATACTAAACTCCACAAGCCAAAAAGAGGACACTTATATGTCAGTGCTAAGAATCAGCAAAAGAAGAATATAGTATATACCAATATTGTATGCAAATGAGATGAAAAATGTCAATGAGGCGAGGCATAAGCAGAGGCATGGGCTTCTAGTTATTCAGATCAAGTAGACGATCTTGACATGTTAAACGAGGGTGTATTGCATAGGCATGTCCCTCTAGCTATTCATTTCAAGTAGACAAACTTGACATGTTAAACCAGGGTGTATTGCACAGGCATGGGCTTCTAATTATTTATTCAGATCAAGTAGACATACTTGAAGTATTGCTGTGCTATATGCATACTTGCTATTTGCTTTAGGAGTTATCAACAGTGCACTCCATTTTCTCTTAAGTAAATTAATTCTAAATAATGGCAATGGGATCATACAGCATTTACACTGTATGGTTAGTATAAGAATTTTTTGGTGTTAGAAGATCATTAATATTCAAAATGGTTGAATTTAAATTTTGAATTGCTGTAGTTGAAAATCCAAATTTTCTGCAAAATGGTTTTCTTGGGGTATGGAGTCTATTTTGGTTGAATGATTTTGATGACAATTCATTTTTTTTGAGCTGATGATTTCTCAATTTTCAAGGATTTTGTTTGCTTTCTAGAATAGGAAAACTGGATTATTTATGCAGCATGTTGTTTTTGTGTATTTTTATATATGTATTTTGTTTTTGTTTATTTGCAGGCACTTATAAAGAGGAGCGATAATGGAAGAGCTAGATTGGGTTTCTCATTTTTATTTGTTTGCTTCATTGGTCTCGTGGGTATTATTTTGGGGTACTACTTCCATTCATGAATTCACTTAAATGGTTGCGTGTATTTGCAAAATATAATGGTTTAAGCCACAAAGGTTGAGGTTGACAAAAATTGTGAGAAGCATGCAAAGAAGCATCTTGATTGCCATGGAAAAACCATGGCTGCAGGTATTTATGTTTTCAGACACTACCACGAGTCAAGTTTGCCCATGATCAGGAACGCTTGAGGTTCACTTGTTTCTCTGGCGATCTTGTGGGTCTTGTCATTTTTTGATTTGATAAAGAAATATATGGATTTGTGTTTTGAAAGGTCAGCCTAAAGACGAATGCCTTTTTAGGAGTTAATTATATGACATGACATCAAATTGTGTTTTCTATTGTAAGGTTGGTTCTACACCTAATGTATTAGGGAGTTCCTAATATGTAATCTTAAATGATTCTTTTACAAAGCTTGCTAAAGTTTCTACAAGTGTTAAATTCCTGAGACATGTTTTGTATGTATTTGTATCAATTGGTATATACCCAACAAAGATTTCAAATTTATTTGGACTTGGGCTATTGCAAAGGTATCGTGTTTCTTACTCTCATTACTATATCGAGGATTTAATGCCAAAAGATGAAATGATTTTCAAGGAGTTAAGCAAGACATGGCATCAAATTGTGTTTTCTAGTGAAGTAAGGTTGTAAACCTGTGTCAGGGAGTTTCTATTATGTATTCTTAAACGATTCTTCTACAAAGCTTGCTAAAGTTTCAACATGGAGTGTTACTTTGTATAAATCGGTGTCTATACCATAAAGATTTACAACGTATTTGGACTTAGGCTTTTGATTCTTCTTAGTGGCTCATTACACAGGTTTGTTGCTGCGTACTCTCATTTTATATTAATGGATTAATGCCAAAAGATGAAATGCCTTTGAAGGAGCTAAGCAAGACATGGTTTTAAACTGTGTTTTCTAGTGAAGTGAGGTTATACACCCATGTATTAGGGATTTCCTATCATGTAATCTTAAATGATTACTCTACAAAGCTTGCCAACGTTTCTACAAGAAGTATTACATTTTATTAATGAATTGTGTTTTATATGTATTTGTATGAATTAGTATCTATCCATTAAAGAAGTAGAACTTATCTAGTCTTGGTCTTTTGAGTCTTCTTGTAGTGGCTTATAACAAGGGTATCTTGCTTCTTATTGTACATTAAATTGTACGAACACTAGTAGCTCCCTTAGTTCCCTGCGTGCTAAATTCAATTGTGATGGATTTCTAAAAATATTTAGAAATTTAATTTTTGTGGAATATTTCAATGGGTATCCATTTCTTCTATCACCAATGAGTGTGTTTGTCCGCTTCAAAGGCTACTCATTTTGTGACGGGGACCAATACATTCATCAAATTAGTATAAATACTAGTAGCTATACTAGCTCCATATGTGCAAAATTCAATTGCCTAATGCATTTCTATACGTGTTTTAGACATTTTATTTTTGTAGGATATTTCAATGGGTATCCATTTCATCTACTACCTTTTCTTATCGTACATTGGTAATAATCACAACACTCGGTATCTTAGAGGGCAAATTTTTAAGGTGATACTGTTGAGGATAACAGACATATAATGATGGGAGTTTCACTTCAAAGCCTGCTTCGTAAATGCTGTTTATCATTTTTTATTTTGTCATTATTTAAAAATGTTGCCATTCTTATACGTTGGAGGATAGATCAATTGGCTCTGCTCCATTTACTGAAATTAATAGAAGGCAAGCTTAGTAAATTCTGACATTCCCAATTTGTGGATATTAGTGTGCAAATGCATATAATTTTTATTATATATGCAAAAAATTTATGCAGCTTGAATGTGCTATGTATTTATAATGACTAATTTGAGATTTTATTACTATGGAGGCAGATACATTGGCTTTTGATTGATATTGGTCGTCACGATAGTTATATTCCTTTGTGATGGTGTGCTTGATGCTGGATTGGGAGGTAGAAAAAATATTTTCATTAGGAAAATTTAACTGGAGAGCGAACTCAATGTAGTTGTGATGTTCATCGAGTCTTGGCAATCGATAAAGGCTTCGTCTTCTCTAATCTCTTAGGGAAGTTAGGTCACTTTTTCCATAGGTCCCTTTTTTCTCCCATGGTCTGAGAATTCATGTATTCATTCTGTGCTTTATTGATGGGTATCATTTTTTGCCAAGCTCATCTTTTATATTCTTATGGTAAAAAGATATGTTAATAACTCATTGTTGATTTGTTAGTGTGTCTTCTGGAGTCATCTTTTTCAGTATTTCAAGTAGTTGGAGTCAGTCCAATTATGTATATCACATTTATATAAACAGTGGATGTTTTAAGCTAGATTTGTGGCAGGAGGGGGGATTTCTGAGAAAATTTCAATGGAGAATGCTATTAACAGATATTGTTCTCTTTGAAGACTAGTAAAACAATTTAGCAAACTGCCAAGAACTGTCTTGTAATATTGTCAAGTCTACCATTTATACCTTTTTCTCATGTCAAGTCTACCCAAATCAATGTACTACTTAAGACAAAATGCAACTGTTGAAGTAGTAAATTGTCTGTTCTCCAATGTATCATCCTGTATACTGGTTCATACCATTAAAAGCAATTGCATTTGTTTGTCTTACACGAACTATTTTAATCTCAATGATATTTGAGTGATGGGATTATTTTTCATATCAGATTTTGATTAGTCCATTTACCAAGTTGGATTATGTTATAATGATCGGTCCATTTACTAAGTGTGATTATGCAATTGTGATGAGCTTGTTCATCGAGTCATTGATATTTATATAGGTGGATAAATGATTTGTAATTTTTTCATATTTTTATTTAATTTTTAGCACTCTAAGAATTCTTATAATATAATGTTAAACTCGGAAAATTAGAGTTAAAAACATCTGATTAAATTCCTTGGATTAGTATATCTAATCGATAAGCTATAAATACGGGCAATATAAGAGGAAGTACACGAGACAAAATAATTCACAAAGTGCCAGTCTTTGGAATGTATTTTCCCCTTGCTTTTATTTCTTAGTGCTCAAACAAGGTGTTTTCCAATGAAACGTTGCAAGAAAAAAATAACACATGATTTTGGGTGCTACCTTGTTTGCACACATCAAAATGATGAAATTGCACCTTGCCAGTGGATGATTACGAAAATGTTGGGGTGAATGTGAAACCATTGCTGTTGAAACCAAAATTTTGAACCACATCGAAATTGTTAGGGCAATGTTGGAAGCACTAGGGTGAAAATTCAACTGTTGGGCGGTGGAAGCCCACGAGTGATTTTGAAACCCCAAAGTGGAAACAAAGTTTCTTGTAAATTGGTCGTTTTGTTGCCAACTCCAAAATTGTTCATTGTTCTCCAATTTTCCAACTTCCTAGAGATGTTCTGGACCCTAGAGATCGTTGGTTGCAAAATTGAATGTAGATGAGGAAACAAGTTCTTGTAACTTATTGACGAAATTTGACCGGATTTGTTGTTTATGCAAGATTTTTGGACTGTTTTATGGGTCACACCTTCCTATTATGGAGTCTTTTGGTCCCCAACAGTTGAAGATCTCATTAGGCGATGAAATTTCTTCCTCACATCTTGAACAAGATACCACTTTGCCTTGGAAGTTGCCCCTTGAGCACAAGTAAGTCTTATGCATTCCTCTTCGAGTTTTCCACTCTTTCATTTGAAGCACTATATCATACCCCAACTCTTCTTTTTACTTGGGACAAGGTCTTCAATTAGAGGCAACAATAATTCCTCATCAATAATGGAAGGTTCAAACAAGTGAAGGTTATCAACATTTACCACAAAATAAATCTTCATATAACTTGGCAAGTCGAAACAAAATGCATTAGGACTACCTTGATTTATAATCTAAAATAGACCCAGAACATCTCAGGAGTCAAGTTGGTTGAGGTCAGAATTACACTGTTGTAGAAATGCTAGATATATGCTAAATTATTATCTCATATAAAGTTGATTATATACGTTGCTAATTATATAGCCTCTTATTAGTTGCACAAACGTTTAGTTCACCACTTGAGTTTGACCATCAATTTAAAGATGGAATTGATCGTGTAATAACACTTTGTAATACAACGACATAATTCACGTTTTAATACATTTAAAAATAATCTCCAACCATAACAATGAATTAATATTTGGCTTTGATTGTTGAACAAATTTCGTTGGAGTATGTTACTTTCACTCATATTCCTACAGAATGGAATGCTGTTGCTGATTGTTTTGCTAAATGGGCTTCTGATCATATTCATGATTGGAATTTGGTGGACCGGGTCAGTTACCCCCAGATTTGTCTCAATAGTTGGATCACTTGGTGGAACTTGATAGGGCTATGTAATGCCCTTGCTTTGTACTTCTTGTTTTAATAAAATTTTTACCCCTCCTTTATGTTAATATTAGATTTCAATAACAATGAAGTTTTTAACATGTAATTTCAAATAAATCTTAAATTTCATCATGCCTCGCTAACAATGTTTCATACAGGTAAGTAATAATGGATACTCTTCTAGTGTAAATTATACCTATGAATTCAATGAGTTAATTAATCTTTACAATTTTTTTATTTTAACAATAAACAATAATTACAATTGATTGACTCACCAGTTTCAACAAGATTGTAGTCCTTTACTATAATAATTGTAGGTTACAATTAAATAAATAATACATATTTACAATGTGATATTGTACATTTTTTTTCTTAAAAATCTTCATTTGCAAATTAGAGGAAGAGAGAATTATAAAAATGACTTCTACCATGCCATGAAGCAATAAGATTTTTTGTGCTACTCTACATGAGAAGCTTGATCCATCACGAAGTGCTTAGCTAACCATGGCTAACACACATGCAATCTGTGCTATTGTGATGTTACTGACATTAATACATTTCTACTCATTCTTTAACAAGTATATGTTTATATAAATGCAATGTCCTCCAACACCACAGTGTTGATAGCGAGAGAACTCAAGCCATTATGCAACAATTTGAATATACAACTTTGGCAAAATTAATTTCTTTAACATAGGTATGTCCTAACATGTTAATTTTCACATGACCACAATATCACCCACTCATTATGAATTATTAAATTTTATGTTATAATATTTATGAGTGCTAACTTGAAATGGTCAAATACATATTTAAAAAAAAAAGAAAAAAAAAGGTGCTTTATGTATATATGCATTTCTATGGCACATTATTCAACAAGAAACTCTATTTTTATATGTATTATCATTAGCAACCTACAACTAATTATTAACTGGTTAAATAATAAAGTACACTTAGAAAGCATGATAAAGATGTTATGCAAATTATTTCCGTCATCTTTGGAAATAACTTAAAGTTCAATCGCTTTGTGTTCTTTGGAATTTGACTTATGTAAATGGCTCAATAATACATGTTAAAAAACAACCATTCAATACAAAATCTTAAACAAGTTTTGCATTAGTTATTGTGAATAAGATGTAGCTTCTAAAATGTGGCTTAATCAAGTGTGGATTTGCTTTAAGACATGATTTTATAAACCTCCAAACATACTTTCAAGAAGCATTGGGTTAGTGAGGCCAGAATAAGAAGGATAAATAACAATGCCTCCAAGTTCTTGCCATTTAACAAAATAAAACTCTCCACACTGGCACAACTTAATAATTTTGAATTAATACACATGAATGGCTAGTTAGTGATTTTTTTATTTATATACTTTTATGTACCTATATTCATAGGTGCACATTGAGTAAATATATAGAAACACAAACATATACATGTGCAAATATATAATACATTTAAATTAAGATATATATGAAGTATATACAGATACTTGGGCATAAGTGGTGATTGCACAAATATTGCATATGTATATGTTTGTACAAAATTGCATGAAGCGACTTAGTTAATTGTTCTATGAGATAATGGAAATGAGTTCTAGGCTCTCAAAAATGAATTTGCAAATCAAATGGTTCAATTATTTGAGCTCCTTGAGCTATTATTATATTTAATTTAGATACAATCTCTTAGTTTATTAATGTTATAAATCCCCTTGCATTTTTTTTCTCTTTGAGGTTCAAACAGGGAAATGGTGGCTGGTCAGGTACCATAATTGGATGCTATGGTAAGAAAATTGAATGTCTTAGATTTTTTAGGATTTTAAATAATGCCTCCACTAGATGTCGTGTTCTAGTTACAAGATATAAACAAAATGGTTTTGATGATGAGGCTTTATAGCATACAAAGCAATAAATTCATAGGTTTTACCTTTGCTAAAAATAACAAAAGAAGTCTACAACATCATTGGTCTTGTCCCTTTTTTAATTTGTAGTTGAAAGGAAAAGGACAAAAGAATGAATCGTACTCTAGAATAATGTGTAGAAAGCTAGGGCGGAAAGATGATAAAGAGATGAATTGAAATAATCATAACGCATGACAACTCCCAAACCATGATACAAGGGAAAACTAAATTAACAAGAGGGATGTGACTATCAACACCCACACACTAGGAAAAAGGGAGGACACAAAATGTCATGCACAGGAAAAAACAAAGCCTTGTGACAACACCAACACTACCAAAAGGGATCCATCACATGGTCCTCATAGAAGTTGTCCTCTTGGATAGAGAGCTTGGCGAGCTGTCCAAAAGACCTCTGTACCCTATATTTTTCAATTTTTGATGTTTGAAAGGTCCAAATAATTTATGTGCTATGTTAAATCTCATATTCCCCCATTTTCAGTTCACTTGAGCTTTGTCATTTGAGATAGTGGAGAGATAGTTTGCTCCTTGAGATCTCGTCATCTTGGGGGTAGCAAATTCCCTCCTATACATTTTGGTGAACTCAACGTGAAATCACCTTCTCGTAAAGTCTTTCCAAGAAAAATCTTTAAAACCTTTTTGTCCTTTCTTGTACTATCTTCTCTCATCTTCTAGATCCTGTAAGGCTGTGTTGTGAGTGCTCCTCTATTAACTTCACAACCCAATCCACAACCTCTAGATACGTAGTTTAGGGAGAATTTTGAGAGCTATTGTGCCTCTAAATTAGTATAATCCTACTAGACTTGGCCTAATATTTTGTGGAACTTTTGATCCCTTTGGACCCCAGTCGACCTTTGGGAACTCTTCTCCTTCAAGCTTTGAACCAAATTCTCCTCCAGGGTCTCCATCATTTTCAAATTATGGGACTACTCATAGGGTCCACTTTGAGCAAGTTTAACCTTTGGAGGAAAACATTAAACACTTTGAAGACATCCTAAAAAACAATAAGCTATATACTCAAGTTGCTCCTGTTGTCAGTAATATGAAAAAATTACTAATCTTAGATCACAGGTGCCTTGAGTTGCTCTATACACTAAACAAACATAGTCAAGACTCATGTACCTTCGTACACATGGGTCTTGAGTCGACCTCAAGATGGCCAATCGGATATACTAGTACTTAGTTGACTCTTCTGATGCCTGAGGTATCTGTGCATATGGTGGATACTAATCCCTCTATACCTCCCACGTCTTCTACTGATAACATAAATGTTGTGTCTATGCTTCCCACTAACAGTAGAGTTAATGTGTCTTGTAATCCTTTGGGGTACAACGTCCCTTGTCCATTTGGATCTACACCTCAAGTCTCTATCACCTTGACTAATCTACCTCCCCGCCATTCAATCCCATCTTGAATACCTTGTTGCAAAACATGGGAAAGATGCAATCTCAACTCGCTAATTTAACTAACACTGCCATAAAATCCACTTTTACTCCATACTATCACTATAGCCCTCTCGCTTTAAGCACCTTGAACACTCCCATACCCCAAGGGATCGAGATACCAAAATTCAAAAAGTACAATGGTAAGGGAGACCCACAAACACATGCCAATTCCTTTACCACTCTATGTAGTGACTTTTTACATTAGGATCATTTGCTAGTGAAATTATTCCCGTGATCCCTTAAGGAGACCATGTTGGAGTGGTTTTACTCATTACCTGATAATTATATCTTCTCTTTTGATTAACTTACGAATCATTTCTTACAATGGTTTCCAAGTGAACATTGGCTCCAAGGTCACTATCATTGACCTTTTCTATTACAAGCAACAACCAAATGAAAAGTTAATTGATTTCATTTCTTGCTACCAATCCATCTCCTCACAAATCCCTTATGCACTACTTGACCATGATGTCCAGAGGATGTTCATGGGAAGTCTCTAGCCTGCATTAAGGGAATGAGTCTCCTTAATGAAATAGCCTCCCTTTGCTCATCTATGTACTACATTGTCAAACTACCAACAAACTTTAGCTTAGTATGGGGCTTTTGCCCCATTCTCACATCTTGATAGTTTTAGGGGTGTGTCTTCTTCT